>CAUYON010038632.1:0-22875 GCA_963573935.1 Arctocebus calabarensis
TCCCTAGTAGCTGGGACTACAGGCGCCCGCCACAGCGCCCGGCTATTTTTTTGTTTTGCAGTTTGGCCGAGGCCGGGCTTGAACCCGCCACCTTTGGTATATGGGGCCGGCGCCCTGCTCGCTGAGCCACAGGAGCCGCCCGGTTTGGGCCACTTTTAGGGATCACACACATATAGGCATCTGGGATTTCATGAAGCTGAGCACGATTTAATATTCATGGTCTCTCTTTTTTTTTTTTTTAATTCATGGACTTAGACATACTCTCCCAAAGGTGATGCAACCTACCTGGGCACAGTCTGGCCCAACCCACCCAACTCTCCTGCCCAGCTTGTTCCTGCAGGGGCAGTGGCAGGGAAAGGCCAACAGGGGGCAGTGCAAGCCCCACAGTCAGAGCTGGTTCCTTGCATCCCAACCTCTGTGGTTTCTTCCTGAGAAAGCCACTGGTGACTTTAGTGGGGACCCCAGCATGCTGTTTGAATTTGAGTAAGAGCCAGCGCTGCCCCCACAGACTTCTGATCAACATCTGCCTGCAGTTTTCTTCTCATCCTGATCTCATGTATAAAGTCAGAACTGCTACAAATCAGAGGGTGGGCTGGGCTGTGTCCAGGAGGGCAGCTAGTGAGGTTCTGGGGAAAAGATGGGAGTCAGCCAACAGAGATCAACCACCATTTACCTCAGATTTGGGGCACAACTCTGAAAAAACAAAAATGTGAAAAATACTAATTCCTTTGAATCCTTTAACTCAACCTTATACTTGCCTGCCTTTCACCACCTCCATTCAGGTCACCAGTGCCCTCCATTGGCAAATGCTAATCTCTATTCTTTTATCACTTGACCCTTCCAGTCCCACTAGACATAGTTGCCCATTTTATACTTGAAAGGCCTTCTCAATTCCAGATACTCCTAGGAAATCTCTTAGGGTGAGGTCTCTGCCATCAGAGCAGCTTCACTATTTTTTACGTTTAAATACCAAGGTTACACATGAAATTTGATTTGAAAAAAGGAAGCTTCAGCTTTTTTTTTTTTTTTTGAGACAGAGTCTCAAGCTGTCACCCTGGATAGAGTGCTGTGGCATCACAGCTCACAGCAACCTTCAATTCCTGGGCTCAAGTGAGTCTCTTGCCTCCTCCTCCAAATAGCTGGGACTACAGGCGCCCGCCACAATGTCTGGCCATTTTTTGGTTGCAGCTGCCATTGTTGTTTGGCAGGCCCGGGCTGGATTCGAACCCGTCAACTCAGGTGTATGTGGCTGGCGCCTTAGCCCGTTAAGCCACAGGCGCTGAGCCGAAGCTTCAGCTTTTGAAAGAAAATTGTCACTGGTTAACATCCCACCCTTCTGCCAATAATAATTTGTCACAATTCCTCCTCCAGCTCAGAAGTCCTCTATAAATATCATAGATGACCGTTAATTGTTGACTGTGAACATTACAAAGAAGGAAGTTACTCGGGTAATAAGCATGCACTGCAAAACCCTAGGAATGAAAGAAAGAATGTAAGCAATGAATGCATGTGTATGTATATTTGCATGTACATGTAACATGTACATAGCCCCACTGGAAAATAAGAAAGAGAACTCTTGGTGGATCAGAGAAATTCCCAAAAGTGGGAAAGCAGATGGGACTGGATTGAACTTGAAGTCTAGGGAACAGTAGCAAGGTCCTGTGCTAATAGGTGAGTATACCATCCAGGGTACTTTGTATCCATAGAAGAGGGGGGGCCCTACAGGCAAGAGCAGACAAGTCCTAGGTTGATTCATTGGGATACCTGAGAGGGAGCAACCAGGCCAGTCAACCCTCACCTACCTTGAGGCTCTACCACTAGCCAGATAAAAGCAACAAGTGTCTGCTTCCATGTGGGAACGTAAGTGTGGCATCTTGGGAGAAGTTTCAGTCAATATTTGAGAGCCCCATACCCAGAAGAGATACAGCATACTCAGCAAACAAAGGCTTCCAACAGGGGTTCTCACCTACAAACATGAGCCCACACTCACCAATTACCAAGCACTTGAAAGAAAGCCACGTCCACAGAATGAAAGTATTTGTATTTGTCAAAATCAAAATATGCAGATTTGGAAAGTGAGAGTTCATCACTGAAAGTGCCTGAGACTGAAGACAAAAAAGAGCCTTAATTGCACAACATGAAGACTGAGAGAGTGCTCAGAGAAGACATCACCTGTAAATCGAAGTAAAACCCTCCATCTAGGGAAGGAAGACAGAGACACTCCCTCAGACAGATGAAGGGGGACGTGCCCTCCATTCTGGAAAGAGGCCCAAGCTCTCAACCATCTCTACATACATCACACTTCCCCTGACTGAAGAGAACAGACCACCCCAGAAAGAAGTGCTTCAGGGCTGCTTCTGCCTTGGAATTCAGCATGGAAAACTCCTCACCTGCCAATAGGCCACCAAGATTACTACATTTGCAGAATCATTTGAACTTACACCTTCCTTCTTTTATATCCTATTTATTGTATTTTGGGGACAGGACTTTTAACTCAGCCTCTTTGTTTATTTTCGTAAACCACAAGTAATAAAACCCTGTTGTAAAGGAAATTGATACAAACTCACACAAAAGTCACCCTCCTAAAGCATTAAGGGCAGGTGGGAATATAACTGCTCCCAATTGTTCTTGTTCATGAGAATTTCTCCTTCTATACTGCTCCCCCAACTTGGACAGAAAGTGACACCTGACCTCACCAAAGCTGAGGGGACGCGTAGTCTGTTCAGGCAGCCCTTTCTCAGCCACGGGCCAGGACAACTGAGGGGAGGTCGAAGGATGCTAACTACAGTTCAGATGGCAGGAGATGTCCTCAGAAGGCTGTGTCCTCAGCTTGGACCCGGGGCCCAAAGAGCTGGTCGGCAACAACTTTGCCATCATATTTGGGCAGCGTGCCCCCAAAGTCAGAGGGCAGGATGTTCTCATCAATCTCCTGGAAGAAGTCAGAGAGGTCATCCCCATGGACAAAGACCTGCAGGGACAAGGGAGACACAGCTGAGCAGGAGGTGCTCAATGAGGGATGAGGCAGACAAGAGGACAGACTTCCAGTGTGCCATCTATGGCAGGTGACATCCCTCTCTATGGGCCCATATACTGTGCTGTCAGTGGCATCCACTCAGTTCAGGACCATAGTACAAAGTGTGAGGATGACTTCCGAGAGGGCCCTACTCCACCCTCTTCTCTCAGTAGCTCCTTTCTGCTCCTGCCCACATTTGCTCACTGACTCACTTGCTGAGCACCTTCCCTGGTCAGGCCTGTACTCACCCTCTGGAGCAGCTTGCTCTTCAGGAAGGGCTTCACCACATTATAGGTCGTGGTGAAATACCATGGCTGGTGGATGAAGTGGATGGCTTTGAACCGGGCTGGGAAGGAATCCTGTAATGACAGAGACCGATCCCCACCCCTTGACCCCAGTGACCTAGAGGCTCCCACTCAGCCCCCATGGCCTCTCCCCACAATATAAGGACAGACGGGGCCAGCATCCATGATTTTCCTGAAGGAGAACCCACTAAAGGATCCATCCTTGGGCCAGCAACTAGGGCCCTCAATCCACCCTGGCTCCAAACTGTAGGGAGGAAGCCCCAGAAGTCATACAGCCCAACCCTGTTCCTATTGATGCAAAAAAACACTGGAATTGTAAAGAAATTTAAATGGTAGCATTGCTTTTTTTTTTTTTTTACCTAATTCCAGTGTTTTTTGCAGTTTTTGGCCGGGGCTGGGTTTAAACCTGCCCACCTCCGGCATATGGGGCTGGCGCCCTACTCCTTTGAACCACAGGTGCCGCCCTGCTTGGTTTTTTTTTATTGACTGATTTTTCCTCAAACCCACTTACCTGCTGAGTGTACTGCAAATTCTTACACACCTCGGGGAAAGCATGGCTCTGCCTCACTGTCCTTCAGTTCCTCCCAGGACCCTCCCCTCCTTTACCAGAAACCCACAGAGCAGATCTAGGGTAGCTTTGAGAAAGGACTCCTGACATGTCCATACGTGTATGGAGAACTGAGCTTTCAAGGAGGGTTGGTGATATCTCTTTCTCAGGATAAATCCACATTCAAAGAGAGGCAGCATGATATATGTGGATGGAGAGCGTGGGATTCCTGGTCAGAAGATACACGTTCAAGTTTGGTCTCTACAACTTTATTGCTATGTGACCTTGAGAAGTCATTTAAATCTCCGAGCCTCAGGTGGTGCCTGTGGCTCAGTGAGTAGGGTGCCAGCCCCATATACTGAAGGTGGCAGGTTCAAACCTGGCCTCAGCCAAACTGCAAAACAGAAAAATAGCCGTGCGTTGTGGCGGGCGCCTGTAGTCCCAGCTACTGGGGAGGCTGAGGTAAGAGAATCGCCTAAGTCCAGGACTTGGAGGTTGCTGTGAGCTGTGTGACGCCACTAGGGCAATAAAGTGAGACTTTACTTTTGTCTCTACAAAAAAATAAATAAATCTCCGAGCCTCAGTTTACAAGTTTATACAATGAACTAGGGAAGGAGGGAGAGAATGCTGCTGAGGAGTCAGTAACAAACATGAACGTGAATACTTGGCAAATTGTTTTGGTTGGGATTATGGTTGTTGACGCTCTTTTTTTTTTTTCTTTGAGACAGAGCCTCAAGCTGTCATCCTGGATAGAGTGCTGTGGCATCACAGCTCACAGCAACCTCCAATTCCTGGGCTCAAGTGAGTCTCTTGCCTCCGCCTCCCAAGTAGCTGTGACGACAGGTGCTCGCCACAAGGCCGGGCCATTTTTTGGTTGCAGCTGTCATTGTTGTTTGGCGGCCCGGGCTGGATTTGAACCCAGCAGCTCAGGTGTACGTGGCTGGCACCTTAGCCCGTTGAGCCACAGGCACCGAGCCTGTCAAAGCTCTTTACGGCACTAAGTGGTCGATTTCTCAGGTCCCTACCAGCATCCTGAAACCAAGAACCAGGCCAGCCTCTCAGCCTTCCCATCTGTGAAAGGCTCCTATGGGACAGGCTCCTAATGCCTCACCTGAAGCATGTCCACCATCTTCTTGAGATCAGAAGTCCGGAGCCCAGAAGCCTGTTGCATGGTAAAGCCCTTGAAGTTCTCAATGATGCAGAAGCCATTAATCTGAGTTTCCTCATTCTCCAGTAGCTTCTCCAGGATGAAGCAATAGGCCTGCAAGATCTTGAGCACAGAGGGAACAGGCTGTAAGATCCAACCCATAAAGATAATTAAGGTTCAAGTTTCTGAGGGGAGAGCTAACTGATAAATTCTTTATTTGAGGTAATTTGTCAAAGGATTTGTCCTTATGGGGCATTCTGCCTCTGTGAATGTATACCTAGAAAAAAATCTTAAGGCCGGGTGTGGTGGCTCTTGCCTGAAACCTTAGCACTCTGGGAGGCTGAGGTGGGAGGATCCCTTAAGCTCAGGAGTTTGAGAACAGCTTGAGCAAGAGGGACACTCTGTCTCTAAAAATAAAAAAAATTGGGGTGGCGCTATGGCTCATCGAGTGGGGCGTCGGCCCCATATACCGAGGGTGGTGGGTTCAAACCCAGCCCCGGCCGAACTGCATCAAAAAATAGCCTGGCGTTGTGGCGGGTGCCTGTAGTCCCAGCTACTTGGGAGGCTGAGGCAAGAGAATTGCCTAAGCCCAAGAGCTGGAGGTTGCTGTGAGCTGTGACTCTACAGCACTCTACCGAGGGTGATAGAGTGAGACTCTGTCTCTACAAAAAAAAAAAAAAAAGAACTACTGCCTGAAACTCTGGGGACCTGCTTGGTGTGGTGGAACTAGATGGCACTGACTGGTATTCAGCTAGTCTCTGTCCAATCCTAGTGAATCAGGAGGTCTGGGCTGAAATCTCAGCTGTGGAGATATATAAGCAACTAAGACACCCTGCTTTACCACAGGCGACAACTGAAATGGGCGAATCCCACACTTCCACAACAACACAACCAGGGTACAACCTTGGTAGGTCCCCGGGTGATCAGCCCAGGTCAGGAGTTCCAAATCAATTGCTCTGGTTGACACAAACACTAATCAGGTGGGAGAGTTCAAAAAATCTTCTGCATCTAGGCAGCAGGGGTCCACTGGCAGCTTAATTTGACTCCAGTGGGAGGGACCATGGAGCCACCACCACTGTCAGGGGCAGCACTACCACTATTGGGGGTAATGCTGCCGATTTGGGCTACTACTGTGTGCAGGTCGCGGGAGCCAGGCAGGGAATCAGAGGATGGAGACTCCAGCCGTGGGCCACACGGGTCACAGAAGCCTAGTGGTAGTCGCCAGCTGCAGAAGGGGTCTGCAGGGAGTCGCCAGCTGCCATGGGTCTCAGAAGCTGGGCAGGAGTGGCTGGTCATGGGCCACGGGTATCAGGAGCCAGAGGGGAGTTGCTGGCCACGGACCACAGGTCGCAGAAGCTGGGCAGGAGTTGCTGCCATGGCCACTAGTCACAGGAACCCAGCAGGGAGCCCATAGGCCACAGTCCGTGGTGGTTGGTAGCGTGGGACCTGAGGTATGCTTTTCCCAACATAGGGCAAGTCTCTCTCCCCTTGTGACTCCCACCTCTGTTACCATATGCTCTTGTGAGAAGGACAAAACCAGCTGCTGGTGGATGGGTCTGCATGGGCCTTGTGAAGCAAGAAAGCTCTGTTCTGGTTTGGAGAGTGGGCCCCCATTGCAGGGGCACGTTCCCATGAGGGGAACATTGGTTCCCACGAGGGAAAAGGTATGGGGCGGGGAAGCAGAGCACCACTGAAGCAACACTCACGTTTTTCAGTCTGAAGGCACATTTTCTTGAAAATCTCTTCAAAAGCCTCAGCCCTTGGTGTCCTGTGATAAAGGCAGGAGCAGAATAGGGGCCAGGGGTGTGTTCCCAGCCCTGCACTAGGTGGACGAGTGTTCACTGGAGAGATGGATGAGTGAGTGAATGAAATATTGGAATCCAGAGGGCCTCTGAAGGCCTTGTTCCCATGCTCTCCCTTGGCCTGAATCCCCCAGGGAGGATTTTTCAGCCATAGGAAGGGACTTCAGGGATGCAGACTTGAGGCGGCTCACTTACAGGGGGATGGCTATGGCCATTAGGTCCTTTTTTGTGTGAGTCACAGCCCCCTCCTGTGACATTGAAGGCAACACCAATGCACTGTCTTCTGTGTCTCTGCCACCCTCCCCTGCCCCCCAGAATCTGTGCTTCTGTGGCGTCTGGCACACCAGCATTATGCCATGCTTCAATCCGCATGGCTCTTTACCTGATTGCTGTGTGCAAATGAGGAGGTGGAGGACTTTTTGACCCAGGCAGTTCAACTATTGGTCACCTGACCCAGCCGCCCCTCCACTGCCACATTTGTAAAGTGGAGTCCTTACGTTAAACATTGTGGGTTGATGGGGAGGATTGCAGGAGGGAGAAATGGACAAGTAACTGGTGGATCCTGGTGCTTGAAGACACTAGGAAGTGGTGGTTAGGGTCAAATACAATTGTGCTCGAGTTCCCTCCAAGGGCATGTCATTGTGTGCACACCACCAGTGGTGGGAGGGCTCACCTTATGTCCCAAGAACCCCAAGAACCATAGTGCAGCTTCTAGCCTCGCACAGGCCTGCCTGTGCTCCACAGATGTGTTACCTGGAGCTTTGAAAATCGCCATATTTTTCCATCCACTTTCTGGTTTGTTCCCGGGGATAATGGATGATGAGTCCTCACTAAACTCTACAGTGCTTTGTTCCTTGCTTCAGGTCTCACAACCAAGTGGGGCTTAAATCCTAGAGTCTAGGTTTCAAGTCTCAAGTCCTAGTCTCAAGTCTTCATTGTTATTTCTTTGTATGCAGAGATGGAAAAACTAATTTCCATGACGCCTCTCTGACTTCCCTAGAGACTGTGGGGCCCAATCATATCTTATTGTTTTCAGCAATGATAGCAAACGTTGAGGTTTTAAAAGATTCTAATTTTAGTTTACAAAATAAAATATCTCCAATTAGAAGCATCCTCCTGAAAGAACATTTATTTCTTCTCATGTGAAATTACAGGTATGCTGACATTTCTTAAAGCCTTGGTGTCTGCTCATGGGAATTCAGGAGAATATTCCAAATGACATTCAGGAAGCCATGCTTGCTTAGCTCCACTTCTGTCTGGAATCCAGATGAGTCGTGTGAGTTTCCAATCCCATGTGGCTGCAGCATCTCCAGAGCCGAGTGAAGGAGCAGGGCAGCTTAATGCAGGCCTGGGCTTGGTTGTGGAGGTGCTCCCTTCACGTCCCTTTAGGAGAGAGGCTTCAGAGAAGTCTTCAGTTGCACCCAGGTTTGGGGAGGGTCATATGAGATGCATGCAGGGGACTGCCTGCCTCGGGGTCAGAGCCCTGCTGGGTGCTCACAAGTGCCTGAGACGGAAGATTGGTTCCCCCAGAAACACTGCCCTTTGTGCTACTCCTAGCTTGCCCCAGTAGAAAATACAATCTGTGATAGATAGATGGGTAGAGAGATCCAGACGTAATATGTGTCATTGGCCCAAACAGCTGGCAAGATCAGGCTGTGTCCTCTGCTGGTGACTTGAGGCAGTGATCAACAGTGCCATACATCTTCCTGCCATCTGCGGTACACACACACACACCCCCCCCCCCATGTGCTTGCTGGGAAACTTGTTTTAATCTTGGGCTTTCCCTCTCATGTCTTAGCAAACCAGTGACTCTTGGAGTCTCCTCATTTTACTCTGACAGCTCTTATCAGTCTCCCCCTTAATTAAGAAAGCAGGTTTGGCCCCAGTGTCTTTTATCTGCTGTCACTTGGGACTTGATTGCTTATAGCAGTAGCACTGATTGGCCATTCTTGCTGCTTCCCAGTGCCATCCCCAGGCTTATTAGTTAGGATGTTGTGGATACAAAAATAGATACGTAGATGAATAGATGAGTGGGCACACGTAGGTTCAGGAGCCAGAGTGAGGGAGTGACGTGCACGCTGACAGGGACACTGCGGGCTGCGGCAGGGAAGGCCTCTGGCTGCGAGGGTGCTGAGACAGGTTCTGGCGGCAGGCTCAGAAGGCCTTCAGGCTTCTTTGGCTCAGTAGCTTTAGAAATTTATCAATCAAAGACCATGATTGTATCAAACAGATATATCAAACAAGCCAATGTATCAAACAAATAAAAAGCAGCTCCTCTTTCATTGAAGGGGGTGAGGAGAACAAAGAAGCTGGTTGGGTGAGGGAAGATGTGGGATGCTTTTACCCTACCTCCTTACACACCCCAGCTTGAAAACCAGTGCTCTAGTCTGAGGCCTGAAGAGGAGAGATTTGCCCAAGGACATTCCTTAGCAGCAAAACCCCAATCGGCAGAAATACCTATTAGGAGGGCCAAAGGCATCTGCAGCCGGCCCAGTGCCCACTTCAGAGGGGAGACCCTTATCTTCAAAGTTGCCTCCTTTGCTGCGGGCAGTTCCTACTTGCCCGAGAACTGACCAATAGTGCAGCTTTCTGGCAAAGATGGCCAGTTACTCCCGCCAGAATACCCTGGGTGTTTTGTCTCCATGTTGTGAGTGCCTTGTGAGACTTCAAGTATTAAAAAACAGACTCTGAGCAGTCAGATGTTATCACGCAAATGTTGCTATTTTTACAGGAAGGCCAAGGAAGAAAGAGACTTTTTCACTTTGATTAGAAAATGCACTTATGAGGTATCAGACTCCATCTGATGAGACTGGTGTGTCTCATGGGGCCTGGGAATCATCCCACTGAAAGCCTTTGAGCTAGAGGGAACCCTTCAAGGGGACCCTCACCCCTCTCCGAGCTGGACCCATGACAGTGTAAAGGGCAGGGAGCAGGAACCTGGAGAGACAAGGTTGGTGGACACTCACGCAGAGGAGAGGGGGTTATTGAGTAATGTGTGCTTCTGAAACAAGAGCTGTTCTCAGAGCTGTGATGGGCCATGGCGACACACTAAGGGGGCTCCATGGAAGAAAATGCAGAGGAGTTGCTTGGGCAGCCTTTCGGCTTCCCCTTGTAGGCTGAGACCAGTGATTTGACCTGTCTAGGCCTCGGTTTCTCTCTCTCACTGCCCAGAGCAGCGTCCCTCCGGTGCTGTGTGTGTCTGCAGGCAGGCAGGTGTGGAGGCTCCCGCCTCACCTCATGTGTGGGAGGCTAATATGTGGTGGTAGAAAGAGTCGCTGCTGCAGCCGAGACCAGGCCTGCCCCCTCCTGGGCCGTGAGCAGGCACCTGTCTGCACTCCCTGCATGTGGCTTTCTCCTCCTTCCTCACCTGCATGGTGCTTGAGCAGTGAGAGGACGGCTTCAAAAAATGGTGCGTAGCTGAATCAGGACGGGCCTGTATGTGGTGAGAACCAAAAGAGGAGGCTTCCTGCCCTCCAGAAGCGAGTCTGTGCGCAGCAGCCTCACACATCTGTCTGGTGCAGGAGTGGGTGGTGCTAGTCGGGAAAGAAGCCCTCTCTCTATAGAGACATGGACATGAACAAGCAAAAAGAAGCTTACCTTGTGCTCTGTCAGAATTTTTAAGCAGAGAACATATATGGAAGGAAAGAAGAATTTCTTTTCTAAGTTTTGATCATACAAATATAGAATGGTTGGGTATCTTTAGCTGATTTTATTGAAATACATCTGTTATTTCATTGGTCGAGCTCCCTCTTGTTTGGCATGCATTTGTGTAAATATTGCTCTTTGATTATTTACTGATTTCCTGCCTAGGTCTTAGTTCTGAGCTCTGGGAACACAGGGCCAGCTGCCATGCTCCTAGGGTGCTATCTCTGGAGCCAGACAGACCTGGGCAGGGTTCCTTCCAGTTACTCTCTGGCGATCAACTGCAGGGAAACAAAATGATGGGTGGATTGACCCCTGGCCCAAAGTCAGGCACCTTGGGGCTGTCAAGCAGTGAATAGTAACTGCATCCTGCAGCCCCATGCTGAGCAGTTCAGGGTACTCCTCAGAAGGACAAGTTCCCAGGCCAGTAATCACTTTTCTTGGTGGAGCTTGGTCTTTGATCCACTTGCTAGAAAATATGAACACTTACTTCAGCTGACAACTTAAGTGGGGCTTCGGCCACATTGTCCATCTTATTTCAGGATAACAGGAGTGTAGTTTCCTAGATTAGCTCATGGGGACCAGTGATGCCAAGCAGATCAGAAAGACAATGCTGGGGGACAGACAGCCGCCCTGCAGGGCAGAGGGTGCTCTGTCCTTGGGCCAGTTAAGACTGAGCTGGCGGAAGCACAGTACTTTTATGTGCCAGCGACTGCGAGCACCCGCCTGAGGTGGCTTTGTGGGAGCACACCAGGCAGGTGGTATGGAGCAGAGAGCAGCAGGAGGGCACGGCACTACAGCCTGGTGTCTGGGAGGAGCTTCTCTCTACTGCTGCTCCGCTGGCTGACTCTGCCAGGACTCCCGACTTCTCAGAGCCTCAGTTTATGCCTCAGTCAAATGGGTGAACAGTCCTCCCTAGCAACACCGCAGCATGGGACAGGCCTGACCTCAAAGCAGAGCTGCCTGACCGGCTCTTCACTGCTACCCATGCTCCTGAGAAAGCCAGCTGTGTCTGTCAGCCCTGTCTGATTGCTGCCCTGCTGCCAGAGCCCCCATCCCCCACCTGCCAGTTCACAGCCAAGTATGATGTCTTCAGAACAGGAAACAGGATTACAGGGACCAGCCATGGCTCAGTCTTCTTTTTTCCTTATGCAGGGCCACCAGCAATGGACTTACCCTGAGATTATCCCCAGTCGGAACTTCAATTTTCTACAATCTTTTGACCTGTATTTTTAAATCTCTAAATGATTGGGGTTTGCCTCAGGTGACCACCTACCTATAACTCCCTCCAGCCTGGACTTCCTCAGATTCTTTGACCAGAGTTTGATTTTGGACACTTACCTTTAGGGGTATGCTTAAGTCATGATAACAGTTATGGCTATATGCAGGACTGTTGGGCAGCCCTGAAATTGTGAGACAAGGAACTCAGTTTCTTGGACAATTCCAACTTTTTCTACTGAGAAAAAATCGCAAATTTTGTCACAAATATCAAGTGGTAGCCATCGAGGTGTGGCCATGAGCATACTTTGGACCACCGATGGCTCTGAGTGGGGAAGAGCCTCTTATTAGGCTTTGCCTCAAGAATAATGAGCTCTTGTCTGCAGTGACATTCACTGTGACATCTACTATGGGCTCTTTGTGATCTACTGGTCTTGGAAGGCAGAGTCCAGAAGGCAGAATCTTGAAATCTTTGAGAAGCTGTCACTGGGAAATATAGCCTATCCTTTGCATCCCTCCTACGCCTTGCCCAAGGGACCCCTGGGAGCAAAGCCTCACGTAGGATGGGAAGGCCCTGAGGAGGACAGCCTTGTAGTCAGAGCCTTCGGAAGCTGCTTGGTGACTCCAGAACGGGGGGACTTTTGCCTGAAGTATTCAGGCTCAGGCCAGGTGACATTTTGGCTTGAATCCTGAACCAAAAGGATGGATGGACTTCTGAGGTCTGTTCAAGGTCCCTTCCCATACTTTCCTTTTTCTGAGTCGTGATGGCTCTGTGCAGATGTGAAGCAGGGAGAGGGGAGCAGAGACACACACAGCAAGGCCAGGAAGGGGTCTGGGGGGGCTCGCTGTGAGCTTCCACGGTGGGAAGGAAGGCAAGGTCCAGAAGAAGCCCGCGGGCCTTAGGGCACCACTAGGTCACTCCTATGGACTGTGTCTTACGAGTTTGCTCAACTGACAACTATAACCTTGGCTTCAGCCTGTTAGTGAGTAAAGGAAATCTCTTGATAGAGGAAAATCAGGACTGGATTCAGGACCTTGGGCTTCTAGGTTTTCAGAGACTAACTTGGGGATTTGGCATGGGTTTGTCAGATGAGCACCCAGAGAAATTGGAGTCTGTAGGCATGCCCGGGTGACCAGATGACAAAAGACCAGTCCCTCACTGTGCTGTCAGTCTGTGTGTAAGGCCACTGCGGTTTGCGTTCTGCACCATGAGGGCTTGAATGACTGCTTCCTAGAGCCCCAAATGGTGTCACCCTCCAGAGTGCCATCTCAACATAGCTGGGGCATGGCTGCAGGCTGAGGTTGGGAGGAAGCTGACAAGGTGGCATCGCATGCTCGTCAGTCATGTTTAGAGTGGTGAAAAGTCATGGATTCTTCTGACCCATGTCTCCATCCTTGTTGATAACTTCCTTCTAATCTGAAGTCTGGAATCTTTTGAGCCTGCCACCCTTTCTCATCTGCAGGCTTGGTCCCCCCCTCATGCTGGGATGTTATCAACCTCTCTTCCCACCTCCACAGGGGGGGCTCCTCCTCTGCTGTTCCAGCTTCCGACTTTCCATGTCGCCTCACCTCATTGCCACGTGGCCACCATTTACTTGTCGGTACCCTGGGGCCTCATTATAACCTCACTTCCCAGCCCGGGCCCCTGCCTGGCAGGAAGGCAGCAAGGGGTCACGAGAGCGTGCTGCCTCCATCACAGCCCTCGATCCCCTCCCAAGATCTGGCACAGCGGACCAGCCTCGTGGCTGGCTTTCTTCAGTGGTTCTCCCACTGCAGGCTCCCCAGCATGGCGTACATGGTAACAATCCTTGCTCTGATGGTCCTCAGCCTCCACAGCTCTGCAGGGAGTTGACCCTCTGCATCTGCTCGTAGGATGGAAGCAGCTCAGGAGCTCTGTTTCCCAGCTGGTTTCTGCCCCAGTGCTATGGCCTGGTTCTACTTGTGGGACCCTTCTCAAGTCTGTGCCTTATCACCTGGTACAGTGGGCATGGCATCACCACCACGGGTTTGCTAGAGGACTAAATGAAAGTACAATAATGACTGGAAGAGATTGGCACAGTGTGGGTGCTCAGAAGACCCTTTGTTTGTTCCCTTCTCCCTGGTCTTCTTTCATACCCAGGGGTGACCTGTGCCTCTGTGTATTTGCTGCATAGTTAGTCATGGCTGGCACTAATTTAACAATATCGTAGCTGGAGGGATGTGTTCCATACCTCCCCAGAGTGTAGGGGCTGGGAATTATATGAAACCAAGAAATGAGACAGGAATGGCCTCAACCCCCACTGGCTTCCAGGCCCACGCCGTAGCCAGGGGCCTTGTGTCCTCCGTGATGTCTCTTGGCCCTGCTGTGCCCAGACAAGTGACTACTCAAACCCAGGAACAAGAGGGAGGAGGCTGCAGAAACTAGGGCAGATTGTTGGTGGACGAGCATGAGCCTGGTGCCAGGGTACAGAGGTTGCAACACCAGCCCCACCTCTAATAGCGGGACCAGGACTTGTGATCTTGTCTCTGAGCATCTGTTTCTTCAACTTTGCAGAAGAGAAAATGATCCTTGCTCTGTAGGGAGGCTGGGAGGATTGAAAGAGGCTGCACACATGATGTGCCTGGCACCTAGGAGGCCCTTCGAGATGTCACCTCCCCCAGGCCTGGAAGGACCAAGAAGCCTCCAGGCTGGGGTACGCCCCAGCTTCCCCATGCTCTTCCTCTGCCCAAGAGCCCACCCCTGGCTACCCTCCCCTCTGGTCCTCCAGGCAAAAGGAGCTCCCACCTCCACCAGTGGGAGGGCAGGACCCTGCAGGTTGTGTTCTGTGGCTGTCCTTTCCTCCTAGAGCCAAGTCCAACACTCAGCAGGGGAAGGGCTCAGCTTACACAGGCAGGAGTGAGCAGCTCTGAAGTGCTCCTGTCCGGACCGGCTCCACTCACTGCCGCGGAGCAGCCTGCTGTCCTCTGAGCTGCTCCCTTTGCATTCTGGGCTAGCTGCTCATGAGCCTCCACGGGGTCCACGCACCAACCTTCGCCTGCAGCATGCTCAGCCAGAAGCAAGCAAACCAGGGCCATGAAATTTCCCGTGGGTGGAAGTGACCTTTCTCTCAGAACTTATTATGGAGATTAAATTTCCATTTTTATTGGGAACATTAATTGATCCCAAAGGGACTGAGTGCAGAGATTGTTTGAGCAGTTTCAGATCCTGGCGGTCTGAGGCTGTGCACGCTGGATGCTTCTGTGCCCTGGACTCCCTGTTCTTGCCCTGGTGTCTAGCGTCCAGTGCCCAGCGAGCATGTCCCGGGCCCACAGCCCGGCATTTTTCATCCTGTGCAGCCACGAGAGGGACAGGACATTGGCCCTGGAGAGGGCATCAGCACTGCTCACACCCGCCCTGTGCTCGTGCTCCTTCTGCTCAAAGGGGCAAGTGGGCCTGAGGATCCCCAAAGAAAGGCTACTTCTAGGAGAGGCAGGAGCCGTCCCTGCCGCACCCTGCACAGCTGCCTGGTCAGCTTGTGCTTGAGCACTTCCAATCCACACGCCTGGCTTTGCATTGAGGCTCCCCTGTCCCTTGTAAGAACTTCCTGGTCCCTCTCACTTGGACCGCTGCTCCCTTCGCCCAGGGCCCTGGCCTCTGGACTCATGACACAGGACAGAGACACGTTACTCGCTGGAGCTTAATATAGAGAAAGGCAGACTCCAGCCCACAGGGTACGTCTGAGATGAAGGTTGTGCTGAGAGTGGGATCCGAATGAGCAGTCAGTAATAATAATCCCTGCCCTTTCAGGAGCACTTCAGTAGACAGAGACTTTTTCGGCACATATCACCTCCTCTGGTCCTCACTGCAGCCCTGTGAGATATGTCTTTATTTGGGAGTTGAAGAAACTCATCTCCAAATCAGAGATTATAAGTGGCAGAATCAGGATTCAGGTTCTGGCCTGCTGGTCTGCCAGGGCGTCAAAAGAAGCAGCACTGCAAGGATCAGGTATGGTCAGCACTCTCCAGACCTCGTCCCTGTGCCACTGCCTGGAGCCCCAAGTGAGAGGAGCATCTCCTTCTCTGTGGGCCCTCTTCTTACCCTCACGCACCCCTCTATTCTGCCTGCCTTAGGAGGCCTCTCTGCTGAGCTTAAAAGAGCTGTAAGGGTAGGGCCCTGATCCAACAAAATTAGTGTGTCCTTTTAAGAAGAACCATCAGAGAGTAGTACCATGCCAAGGGATGGCCAGGTGAGCACTGTGAGACAGCAGCAGTATGCAAGTCCAGGGGAGGACATGGCGACACCTTGATCTTGGGCTTGCAGCCTCCAGAACTGTAGAAATCAATGTCTGTTATTTAAGCCACACAGTCATGGTATGTTGTTATGGCAGCCCACTCTGGCAATGATGGGTGGGGACGAGGCTCTGTTCACTTTCCATTGCCAGTGCTCTATCTGGACATGGCCTGCATCTGAGGACCTGGAATGCCAGCAGCAGGCAGTGTGTGAGAGGGTCTGCTCTGCAGCCCTCCCCTGGCAGGGGCAGCCCCACTGCTGTTTTTCCCCTGAGGTCAAAGCAAGCTTTCTCGACCTTGCAGTTCTTGGCCAGACAGCTCTTCCTCAGGAAGGCCGTCTCAAGTACCCACTTGAGATCTGGCCCCTGGTGCACACCCTTAAGAGGTAGAGCAGGTTGTGAATCACAGGCAACAATTGCCAGCATCCCTGCCCTCAGCGGGACTCCCAGGAGCCTGGGGCTGGGTCTCTTTGCCCTGTGTACCTGACACCTGGCATCCTTCCCTCAGATCATGTCAACAGTTGGGGAGTATTTAGGCTTCACCCTCTCATTTTACAAATGTGAAGCTGCAAACCAGAAAGCTGTTGGGATCCCGTGGCATGGGAGCACTTTGGGGCAGGGTCCCTGTTTCCAGATCCATTTCTTTGAGGCAGGGCTCATTCAGGAGGATGTACTGGTGCTCGACTGAGGAAGTCCTAGGGGAGTCGCTCTGCTCCTCCTGGCCTGGCCCAGCCCAGCTCCAGGCAGTGGGTTTTTAACTGAGCTGGGTAGACTGGTCTGCCTAGAGCCTGGAGCCCAGAGAGTCTTTGCAACAGCCCAGTCCCTAATGAAGGCATCACGACTAAAGGGCAGAAGGCAAAGCCATTGTGCTAAGAAAGAACTCACAAATCTCTCTCTTTTATTGCTCAGCCACTTAACGAATTCTCAGAGTGAGGACCAATTTAGGCCCAGCCAATAGCTGAGCAGGGCATTGTGATTCATTTTCTCTCTGCTGAGCTCCGCTGGGAAAGCTCCAGCTGCTACCTTTTCCACTTGTATTTATCAGGCTGTCGGGGTGTGGGTCTGTGATCTCCTCGAAGATGCCTTAACACGTTCGTGAGCCCTGTAAGAGTAATGGCTGCACCACTCAACAGACCTTGTGCAGGGGCTGCGCAATCTAGAAAACACTCAAGAACTGTTTTTTACATTTTTTAATCATAAAAGTTATCCCTGCTCATTCTAACTATCGAGATCACACAAAGTAGCATAAAATGCATTAATCTTGCCTGTCTTCCTCATTTTTACCCCTCTGAGGAGAAGCCTGGTCTCAGCACTGGCATCAGTCCTTTCACACATTTTTCTAGGCTTGTATGAAAGGATACAGACATGTATTTATATACAGGAAATATATTTGCTTGACAGCAGTGAGGTCCTGCTATTCCTGGTCCCTCTAAGGTCTGTGCCCCCAACATCCTCGTCCATTCCCCAGCATAATTTCCAGGTGGTAGCGCCGTGTGTGCCGCTGTCGTCATGTTGGTGGTCCAGCGTGTCAAGCATGTTACCATGGCTTTAATTATAGAGCCTTTCCCTAAATGCATGTGGACTGGGGTGTCTCTTCATCAGCCACTCCCTCCTCAGACGCTCTATTCACATTCTCCACCTCTTCTAAAAAATTGTGCCTTTTCTCTCTCTCTCTCTCTTTTTTTCTTTATTGTTGGGGATTCATTGAGGGTACAAGAAACCAGGTTACACTGATTGCATTTGTTAGGTAAAGTCCCTCTTACAATCGTGTCTTGCCCCCGAAAGGTGTGGCACACATCAAGACCCCACCCCCTCACTCCTTCCCTCTCTCTACTCTTCCTTTCCCCACCCCTCCCTCATTCTTTCTCTCTCTGCTTTCCCCTTCCATCACCCCCACTGTGTCATTAATTATCCTCATATCAAAGCTGAGTACATAGGATTCATGCTTCTCCATTCTTGTGATGTTTTAGTAAGAATAATGTTTTCCACTTCCATCCAGGTTAATACAAAGGATGTAAAGTCTCTATTTTTTTTTAATGGCTGAATAGTATTTCATGGTGTACATATACCACAGCTTGTTAATCCGTTCCTGGGTTGGTGGGCATTTTAACTGTTTCCACATTTTGGTGACTGTAAATTGAGCTGCAATAAACAGTCTAGTGCAAGTGTCCTTATGATAAAAGGATTTTTTTCCTTCTGGGTAGATGCCCAGTAATGGGATTGCAGGATCAAATGAGAGGTCTAACTTGAGTTCTTTGAGGGTTCTCCATTCTTCCTTCCAAAAAGTTTGTATTAGTTTGCAGTCCCACCAGCAGTGTAAAAGTGTTCCCTTCTCTCCACATCCACGCTAGCATTTGCAGTTTTGAGATTTTGTGATGTGGGCCATTCTTGCTGGGGTTAGATGGTATCTCAGGGTAGTTTTGATTTGCATTTCTCTAATAATTAGGGATGATGAGCATTTTTTCATATGTTTGTTAGCCATTTTTCTGTCTTCTTTAGACAAGGTTCTATTCATATCTCTTACCCATTGAAATATGGGATTGTTGGCTTTCTTCATGTGGATTAATTTGAGTTCTCTATAGATCCTAGTTATCAAGCTTATTTCTGATTCAAAATATGCAAATATCCTTTCCCATTGTGTAGGTTGTCTATTTGCTTCAGTTGTTGTCTCCTTAGCTGTACAGAAGCTTTTTATTTTAATTAAGTTCCATTTGTTTATTTTTGTTGTTATTGCAATTGCCATGGCAGTCTTCTTCATGAAGTCTTTTCCCAGGCCGATATCTTCCAGTGTTTTTCCTATGCTTTCCTTGAGGATTTTTATTGTTTCATGCCTTAAAATTTAAGTCCTTTATCCATTTTGAATCAATTTTTGTGAGTGGAGAAAGGTATGGGTCCAGTTTCAGTCTTTTTTTTTTGAGACAGAGCCTCAAGCTATCACCCTGGGTAGAGTGCTCTGGCATCACAGCTCACAGCAACCTCCAACTTGTGGGCTGAAGCAATTCTCCTGCCTCTGCCCCCCAAGTAGCTGGGATTACAGGCGCCTGCCACAATGCTCAGCTATTTTTTGGTTGCAGCCATCATTGTTGTTTGGCGGGCCCTGGGCAGGATTCCAACCTGCCAGCTCAGGTGTATGTGACTGGAGCCTTAGCCGCTTGAGCCACAGGCACTGAGCCCCAGTTTCAGTCTTTTATATGTGGATATCTAGTTCTCCCAGCACCATTAATAAATAGGGAATCTTTCCCCCAGTGTATGCTCTTGTTTGGTTTATCAAAGATTAGGTGGTTGTAAGATGTTAGTTTCATTTCCTGGTTTTCTATTCAATTCTGAATGTCTGTGTCTCTATTTTCGTGCCAGTATCATGCTGTCTTGACCACTATGGCTTTGTAGTACAGCCTAAAATGTGGTATGCTGATGCCCCTGGCTTTGTTTTTATTACTAAGAACTTCCTTGGCTATATGGGTTTTTTTCTGGTTCCATACAAAACACAGAATTGTTTTTTCCAAGTCTTGAAAGTACGATGTTGGTATCTTAATAGGGATGGCATTGAATTGGTAGATTGCTTTGGGAAGTATAGACATTTTAACAATGTTGATTCTTCCCAGTCATGAGCATGGTATGTTCTTCCATTTGTTAATATCCTCTGCTATTTCCTTTCTTAGGGTTTCATAATTTTCTTTATAGAGGTCCTTCACCTCTTTTGTTAGGTATATTCCTAAGTATTTCATTCTTCGAAGCTATGATAAAGAGAGTTGTGTCCTTTATTAGCCTTTCATCTTGGCTGTTATTGGTGTATACAAAGGCTACTGACTTGTGGACATAGATTTTATATCCTGAGACATTACTGTATTTTTTGATGGCTTCCAGGAATCTTGTGTTTGAGTCTTTGGGGTTCTCTAAGTATAAGATCATAACATCAGCAAAGACGGAGAGTTTGAACTCCTCTGGTCCCATTTGGATGCCCTTTAATTTCCTTGTCTTGCCTAATTATATTGGCTAGAACTTTTAGCACTATGTTGAATAGTAATGGTGACAGACAGCAACCTTGTCTGGTTCCAGTTCTAGGAGGAAAAGCCTTCAGTTTACTCCATTCAGGAAACCCACCACCCTTGGTATATGGAACCAGTGCCCTACTCCCTGAGCCACAGGCACTGCCCAGGATGCTGGATTATACTGAATGCTTTTTCTGCATCTATCGAGAGGCTCATATGGTCTTTGATTTTGCTTCTGTTGATACGGTGAATAACATTTATGGACTTCTGTATGTTAAACCAGCCTTGCATCCCTGGGATGAAACCTACTTGATCATGATGTATAATGTTTTTGATGATAAGCTATAATCTATTGGCTAGGATTTTGTTGAGAATTTTTGCATCTATATTCATTAGTGGAATTGGTCTGAAATACTCCTTTTTAGTTGGGTCTTTTCCTGGTTTTGGTATCAGGGTGGTGTTTGCTTCGAAGAATGTGTTGGGAAAGATTCCTTCCTCTTCAATTTTTTGGAATAATTTCTGCAGTATGGGAATAAACTCTTCTTTGAAGGTTTGATAGAATTTTGGTGTGAAGCCATCCAGACCAGGGCGGTTTTTTTGGTTGGAAGATTTTTTTTATTGTTTCTTTCATCTCAGTGCTTGAAAGTGGTCTGTTCAGGAGCTCTGTTTCTTCCTGGCTAAATCTAGGGAGAAGGTGTGATTCCAAATATTGATCCATTTCCTTCACATGGTCAAACTTCTGGGCATAGGGTTTCTGGTAGTATTCAGAGATGATCTCTTGTATCTCTGTGGCATCAGTAGTTATTTCCCCTTTATCATTTCTGATTGAGGATAATAAAGATTTTACTTTTCTATTTCTAGTTAGTCTGGCCAAAGGTTTATCAATTTTTTTTTCCAAAAAACCAACTCTTTGTTTCATTAATTTTCTGAATGATTCTTTTGCTTTTAATTTCATTGATCTCTGATTTAATTTTGGATATTTCTTTTCTTCTGCTGGGTTTAGGTTTAGATTATTCTTCTTTTTCCAATTCCAAGAGATGGCTTGTGAGTTTGTTGATGCACTCTCTTTCTGTTTTTTGAATGTAGGCATCTAAAGCGATGCGTTTTACTCTCAGAACTGCTTTTGCAGTATATCACAGGTTTTGGTAGCTCGTGTCTTCATTGTTGTTGTGCTCAAGGAAGTTAATGATTTCCTCTTTTATTTTTTCTGCACCCAATGGCATTCAACAGAAGGTTGTTTAATTTTCATGCATTAGTGTGGGGTTGAATGTTTTTGTTGGAGTTGAGTTCCACCTTTAGTGCCTTGTGGTCTGAGAAGATACAAGGTAAAATTTCAATTCTTTTGATTCTGTTGAGGTTTGTTTTGTGTCCTAGGATATGATCAATTTTGGAGAATGTTTCATGGGGCGATGAGAAGAATATATATTGTTTATCTTTGGAATGGAGTGTTCTATATGCGTCAACAAGCACAGTTGTGGTAGGGGCTCATTTAAGTCTCTTATATCTTTGTTTAATTTCTGTTTAGAGGATCTGTCCAGCTCTATAAGAAGAATGTTAAAGTCCCCTGTTATTATGGTATTATAGGATATCATATTGCTCAGACTGAGTAAGGTCTGTTTCAAGAATCTAGGGGCATTTAAATTGGGTGCATAAATATTTAGAATTGAAACGTCTTCTTGTTGTATTTTTCCCTTGACCAGTATAAAGTGACCATCTTTGCCTTTTTTGACTTTAGTTGCTTTAAATACACAAGTATCTGAAAATAAGATTGCAACTCCCCTTTTTTTCTGAATTCCGTTTGCCTGAAAAATTGTTTTCCAACCCCTAACTCAGAGTTTTGTTTTTTTTTTAAATAATTTTATTGAATCATAATTATGTACATTGGTGCAATCACAGGGCACGATTCATATACATTCAGAAATATTTTTATTGTACTGTTACAGATATCCTTCATGGCATTTCCTTGATCACTATATAAAGACATTAATACTCTACCTTTAATAAGTTTCGCCAGTACCCTGCTAAGATGCACCGTCCTAACTCAGAGTTTTAATTTGTCTTTTGAAGCTAGGTGTGTTTCCTGCAGACAGAAAATGGATGGCTTGTGTTTTTTTAATCCAGTCAGCCAATCTATGCCTCTTCAGTGGGGAATTCAAGCCATTAACATTATTGAGATCATTGATAAGTGTGGTAGTGTTCTATTCATCTTATTTTGTGAGAGTCCATTCCTTAGTATTATCTTTTGCATCAGTGTAGAAGTTAGGTTATGTCCTTTAATTTCTGAGTTCTTACTTTGCTGTTGATCCATTTTGATGGTCAGTGTGTAGAACAGGTTGAAGTATTTCCTGTAGAGCTGGTCTTATTCTGGCAAATTTCCTTAATACTTGTATATCAGTAAATGATTTGATTTCTCCATCAATTTTAAAGCTTAGCTTTGCAGGATATAGAATTCTGGGCTGGAGATTGTTCTGTTTAAGTAGAATAAAGGTAGATGGCCATTGTCTTCTTGCTTGAAAAGTTTCATTAAAGAAGTCTGCAGTCACCCTGATGAATTTGCCCCTGTAGGTTAACTGGTGCTTACTCCTGGCAGCTTGAAAAATCTTTTCTTTTGTCTTGACTTTGGACAGGTTCATCACAATGTGTTTTGGGGAAGCTCAGTTAGAGGTGAGGTGACCTGGGGTCTGATATCCCTCTGAAAGGAGAGTGTCAAAATCTTTGGTGATATTTGGGAAATTTTCATTTATAATATTCTCTAGTGTGGCTTCCATTCCCCTGGGGCATTCTTCTTCCCCTTCTGGGATACCTATAACACGTATGTTTGAATCCTTCATAAAGTTCCATAATTCTGTCAGTGAACATTCTGCTTTCTCTCTCTTCTTTTCTGCCTCTTTAACTATCTATCTCAAGAGCTTTGTCCTCTACCTTTGAGATTCTTTCTTTTGCATGGTCTAATCTGTTGTTGATA
>CAUYON010038635.1:0-79706 GCA_963573935.1 Arctocebus calabarensis
AGAGAGAAAGAATGAGGGACGGGTGGGGAAAGGAAGAGCAGAGAGAGGGAAGGAGCGAGGGGGGTGGGGTCTTGGTGTGTGCCACACCTTTTGGGGGCAAAACACAATTGTAAGAGGGACTTTACCTAACAAATGCAATCAATGTAACCTGGTTTCTTGTACCCTCAATGAATCCCCAACAATAAAAAAAATGAATTAGACTGTAGCCCGGTGTTGTGGTGGGTGCCTGTGGTCCCAGCTACTTGGGAGGCTGAGGCAAGAGAATCTCCTAAGTCCAGGAGTTGGAGGTTGCTGTGAGCTATGATGCCACAGGACTCTACCAAGGGTGACAAAGTGAGACTCTGTCTCTAAAAAAAAAAACCAAAAAACCCTTTGACTGAACAAACTGGGTAAAGTCTATTCAATTATTCTGGACCCAGATTCAAAAAGGAGGGGAAAGGAAGCTTGAGATCATAGAGCACTTACTGGTATAAAGAAATAATATTACATGCAAATACATAAAGGTCCATACTGATTAGAAAGAAAGCAAGAAGAGAGGAGTAAATTGCAAGAGAGTAATGAATGGCAAATGAAATGTGTACAGTATGCAGTAAAATTGGAAATCAGGACTCTGTAAGCCTGAACAAAGGGAGCAGGAAGGGAGGACTACACGAGTCTCCTCCTTGTTCCTCTTTCCAACTCAGAGAAGAGGAACCCTGACAGGTGCTCTGGGAGCAGCTCTGCCCTGGTTCTGCCAGCTTTCCTCTGCCCAAGTGCTGATCATGTATGGGGTTCCACAGCAAAAAGCAATAGGTGCCTTCTCTTTCTGAACCTGTCAGCAGAGCCCAGATAGCCGAAGTCTGTGAAGTGACAATGGCAACTGGGATGAATACGGAGGCTATGCGTTCACAGGAAAACATGAGAAAGCTCAGGAAGAACTGATTCTCTTCATGGCTTGGCAACTAAGGATGGAAACTGAGAAGGAAAGAGATTACAGCAGTCAGACAAGAAGCCTACCTATTCTTATGCACTCTGGCTCTTTGAAACTTACCTTAAGGAAGTCTTTTTAAACAAGTACTTATGGAGCACCTGCTATATGCAAGGCACTGTTATCTGTGTTAGGAAATTGAGCAGACTGGGGTATAGGTTTTCACCAAGCTAAGTTAAACACAATGAAATTGTACACATTCCGCCATTTTTGACCTATGTGAAGGGCAATTTCATATGGTCCAAACTAATACATTGAAGTCTAACTCAACAGGATTGTACCTGTGTCATGCCACCTGGAGACAAAGACAGAATGTAGTATTCAGGCTGATAAGGTGCTGTGAGAGGAGGGGGTCATAGTTTCTACATCAGTGGCCTTGCTGATAATCTGATATTGTTGGGAGGACTTGGAGGGAAGAAAGTCAAGCATTTCATCACAGGTAAGGGGCAATGGCAAGACAGGACAGAGGTGACAATGCACTTACTGTTTTTGAGGAACAACAAAGACTAGTGTTTCTGAGTTACATGGAGGTGGTGGCAGCGCCTTGGAAGTTATCAGGAAGCCAGGTAACAAATGGGCTCCAGGCATCAGACAGGACTTGCCTTTTGCTCAGAGTGACATTAAGAGTCACTGCAGGGTTTTGAGCCTAAGAGGAACATGGTCAGCACAGATTACACCTGCATGGTTCTGACTAATGGGTTGAGAACATGCTGCAGAGGAGGCTGTAGAAAGAGTTAGGATAAGAAATGATGGTGGGCCAGTGGGTTGCGGTGGGGATGCTGAATATATTGTGAAGGTAGGGTTGTCAGGAATCCCTGAGGGTTGATTATAGGGTGTGTGAGAAAAAGAACAGCCGAGGATGATGGCTCTAGAGCTGACATTGTGATTTTGAGGTAAACATGGATAATTATAATTTAATGAGCATTTCTATTCCTTAAAATGAAAGCATAACTGACTAGATTTTGTGCCATTGTTTTCTCCCCAAGAGTGTCTGTTAGACTTGTCCTGTGTTTACAGGTGTTGCTATTCATTTACCCTACAAAAAAGCCTGGTGCCAGAAAGACATACGCGCTAAGTCCAGTAGACCTGGGTTCCGACCCGCCGTTCAGGAGCAGAGTGAAGTATCTCCCTTCTGCTTCCCTGTGCGCCTCTGCTTCCTCTACCACACGATGCTAATAAAACCACTTTAGCGTGGGGGCAGTGGTTAAGTAAGATAATGCATGTAAAGTGTTTAGCAATAAAAGCTCCATGTAAATGTCAGTGATAGTAAGATGTGTGTGTCCTTGGCAGTCCTCCACGGCACTTGCACAGATTTTATCTGATTTAACTTCTGGAGCCTTTTTCTTTTTTTTACTGAAAATCATTTTTGGTGTTTGCTTTTTTTATGTTAAGAAAAATAATAGGCCATCTGTCTCAAGAATTTCACTAAAAAATTTGTGACATTTACAAAGTTGAAGTAAAAGAAACCAAGTAAAAACTGTACCCTGCACAGCACCCTGCTCGGTCCTCACCCTCTGTCCACTCCACGCCTGAAGCAACAGGTCTCTTGCATTTCTAAGTCACTGAAGGATATTTCTGTCTTGACTGCTGCCAAATTGCTGGAGATGTAAATATAATCTTCCGATCCTGAGAATTTAGGCCCTGTCTTGATCTTGTCACAACCTCTGTCAGAGCCCGGAGCTTGGTTCTTGAACCAAGTGAGTAGGCCCTATAACTCAGGTAACTGTCGAATTTAGTGCCCAAAGTGGAACACGCCTGAGAATGAGATGGGGAGCTACAAATTAAGCAGGGACAGCTCCATCTACAATTATGCACCATATATCAGGACTTGCGCAGGGCAGGCAGTTTTGGCTGCTATTCTGGCATCCCACTGGTATTCCCCTTTACTCTCAAATTGTACTGATTTATATGATACATTGCATAAACTTCTGAGTGAGTTATAGACAAATGTTTTTCTGTTAAAGCTAACTTTGTCAGAGATTGAATTCCCATATAGTACAAAGATCTGTTTCTGAATTGTACTCTGGTCTATTTACATAATTTGCAGATTCTGGCATCAGTGAAGTTTTGACTGTTGTAGCTTTATGACATGTTTTAATAAATGGTAAGGCTAGTCCATCACTGTATATATTTTTTCAGTTAAAAATTTCTTAGTCATTCTTCAGTATTATTTCTTCCAGTGAACTTTAGAAGTGGTTTTTCACATTCTTTTTTTCCCCCCACATTCTTATTTTTAAAAATATTCTTGGGGTCTTGATTGGAATTTCTCTGAATTTGTGCATTAATTTGGGGGAAAATCAACATTTTTTACCAAATTGAGGGTTTTTGTACTTGCTGTCTTCCTGCCTGAATTATTGCTAATTCTGACTGTGAAATTCTTTGCTCTTCCCACATTTTGGGATACTCCATTGGTAGATCTGTGGCCTCTTTCCAGTATTTATTTATTACTTTCACCCCATGATGGTCTCATTTCTTGTACAAATGGCACCATTGCTCAGTGTCTTCAGCTGGGTCAGACCCCATTCTTATCCCCTCCCAGCAAAAGGGTGTTGGTCCAACCCACTTTTCCCCATCCTGCTATGAGAACTAGTCATGTAGAGAAAAAACATAAGATAAGGTAGAATGTACTTTATTACACAGTGCAAGCTTCTTGTATTCTCAGTGAATCTGAAAATGCATTTCTGCAATATGTACTTTAATAGGAAAATATAAAGGCCAAAACATCAAATGGTTCCAGTGAATTCAAGGTAAATAGAGCCCATACACACCAGGACTGAAAAGCTAAATTGATAAGGTCAATGAAGGAAGACACATGGGGACCCCGGGAGGTACCTGGCACTGAGAGTGGGCCGCTAATTTTCAACAGATGGTGTGAATTTACATAAGCTTGTCTTTCCCAGTGGAGGGCCTGGGTCTGCTCATTGCATTTTTTTCTGCTTTGCACATTAGGCAGCCCCTCTGGGTAACTAGGGATGTGGCTCTCACTTCACCGCTCAGTGTTAGGGCATCACCGACATCCTTCCTTTTTAGGTTTCACTCATGCAAAAATAAGAGAAATTTGTGAAAATTAGAAACATTGAACTGATGAGTCTGGCCTAGTTTTTATTTGCTCTGAAAGGTAGATATGTGGCTCTTTTATCACTGTTGCTGTTGATGTGAGGGGAACTGAGGTACAGGGCTGTAGGATCAATGAGGGGAAAATACAGACCGGCTGCCTGAGAGGTAATTGCTTAGTGCCTTTTCCTAGAAAAGGCAGAGCGCTTTTGGAGAGCTCAAGTGGCAAAGCATGTGTCCTGAGAGCAAGGCCTGTGCCCTTTGAAAATCCATATGTCCCATGGTGCTTTTCGTTCTATTTCTGCCAGCCAAAAACATCGGGTAAAGTTTTACTTTCTATAATATACGTGATAGAACACCAAAACATACTGAATATACATGTCTTCAAAGCACATTTGATTTTAAATCACTGTTTAGAGCACAGTGAATAGTTTTCAAACTGTTCTAAAGCTTTAAAACTCAGCGGTGCTGTAATTTGCAAGATAGAAATTGTGATGGCCAATGGATCAGGAGAGAAGGAGTAAGGTGAGCTCATTCTTAAGAAGTCAGTGGAAGCCCAGAGGAAGTAGGCTTGGGCAGACACTCATTAACTAAGGCAGCACAAGGATGAGGGGTAGCAGATGGCTCAGGCATCAGTTAGGGGGTCAAGAAGCAGAACAAGTATCTAATAACTAGTTTATGAAAGAATCTTTGAATAAATTGTACTGGAGGAATCTGTGTGTCCTTAAATTCCTCTCTGCATGTAGTGAGTAGTGGGGGAAGATATTAATATCTTTCTTGGGAAGAGATTTGGCACAAGCCAGTCTGGGCATCAGCCCAATGCAGATGCTGTGGGCACAGCCTTGCAAAGAATCAGAACAAGGAGGAAGTATCTCTACTAAAGTCATTCCCACTGGATTGGATCAGTATTAAATGTCTGGATAAGCAGTGTCCACTGATTGGACCAATGTGAAGTGTGTGTGGATAAGGAGTGCTCTGTCTGCAGCTGAAGGGCCACAGACCTGCCCCTAGCCTGCAGGGCTGGAGATGTTAAGTTAGCCTTAAACGAGACTTTGAGGATGAGGAGAGAGAGAAGATTAAGGGGACCCAGTGGTCATAGCTATAGCATCTGACCCTAAGTCTGAACACCTAATCTCTGAGACTGCAAATACATGAAGAAGACATTCGGAATATTTGCTCTTTGTAAAATAACTTTCTGCCTTTGGTATTTCTTCAAAAGCTTTAAACATATAATGACTTTTTCAGAGTTTGATTTGTGTTATTTTTTGCAACAACTAGCCACAAGATGGATCAGATCTATGTGGGCTCTAGAGAATATTGATTACTTTTTAATTAATTAATTAATTAAGTTTCAAATTAATATGAGGGTAAAATGTTTAGGTTAGATACATTGTTTTCATTTCTTTTTTTTAACTTTATTCAAATTCATATGAGGGTACAATATTTAGGTTACATTGTTCTCACTTCCAGGGTAAAGTTCCAGTTGTAGAGGAGCCCCTCACCCTGGGGGTGGTGGTGGTGTTATACAGCCTCACAATGTGCACATTAGGTGAGAGCCCACCTCATGCCCTCCTTCCTTCTGCCATATATCTTCCCCCTCTTGCTTCCTTCTACCCCTGAACTGGACTATAATTGTGTTTTATTGTTCTTATGAGCATGTAATTGTTTATATGTTGATTTCATATTAGTATGGAGTACATTGGATATTTATTTTTCCATTCTTGAGCTACTTTGCTAAGAATAATGTATTTCAACTCCATCCAGGTAAATGTAAAAGAGGTAAATTCTCCATCTTTTTTAATGGCTGAATAATATTCCATGGTATATATATATACCACAGTTTGTTGATGCCAGATGAATTGATGGGAAGCAACCTAAGTATCCAGATGAGTTGATGGGCACTTAGGTTGCTTCCATGACTTGGAAATTATGAATTGAGCCACAATAAACATTCTAGTGCAAATTTCTTTGTGCTAAAATGTTTTTTGTTCTTCTGGGTAGATACCTAGTAATGGTGTTGCAGGGTCAAATGGAAGGTCTACATTTAGATCTTTGAGGAGTCTCAATACTTTTTCTTCTTCTTTTTTTTGAGACAGAGTCTCACTATGTCACCCTTGGTAGAGTGCTGTGGCAACACAGGTCACAGCACCCTCCAACTCTTGGGCTTAAGTGAGTTTCTTGTCTCAGCCTCCCAAGTACCTGGGACTACAGGCACCCACCACAAGGCCCAGCTATTTTTTTGTTGCAGTTTTCATTGTTGTTTGGTAGGCATGGGCTGGCTTCTAACCTGCCAGCTCTGGTGTGTGTGGCTAGTGCCCTTAGCTGCTGAGCTACAGGCACTGAGCCGATTCTCCATATTTCTCTTTAAAAGTTCTGTATTAGTTTGCAATCCCATCAGCAGTGTAGAAGTGTTCCCCTCTCTCTATATCCATTGGGACTTTGTGATGTGGGATAATATTGCTGGGGTTAGGAGATATCTTGAAGTGGTTTTGATTTGCTGTTCTCTGATGATTAAAGACGATGAGCATTTTTTCATGTGTTTATCGGCCATTCATCTGTTATCTTCAGAGAAGTTTCTGTTCAAATTTCTTTCCTACTTATAGAGAGGGTTGTTTGCACTTTTCTTAATGTTTAATTTGAGTTCTCTGTAGAATCTAGTTATCAGGCCTTTGTCAGATTCATAACGTGCAAAAATCTTCTCCCTTCTGAGGGCTGTCTGTTTGCTGTGTTTGTAGTACTCTTAGCTGTGCAAAAGCTTTTTTAGCTTGATCAAGTCCCAGTCATTTATTTTTGGTGTTGCTGCAATTGCTAGGGGATTCTTCCTCATAGTTTTTCTCAGGCCAGTATCTTCAAGTGTTTTCCCCACATTCTTTTCTAGAATTTTTATTGTTTTGTGTCTTAAATTTAAATCTTTTATCCAACGAGAATCAATTTTTGTCAATGGCACAGGTCCAGTTTCAGTCTTCTGCATGTGGATAACCAGTTCTCCCAGCACCATTTGTTAAACAAGGATTCTTTTCCCCATTGTGTGTTTTGTTAGGTTTATCAAAGATTAAATGATGATATGTGGCTGGGTTCATCTCTAGAGTCTCTATCCTATTGCACAGATTTATGTCTCTATTTTTGTGTCATTTTTGATCACTACAGCCTTGTATTATAAACCTGAAGTCTGGCAACGTGATGTCTCCAGATTTGTTTATATTTCTAAGAACTGTATTTGCTATCAGGGTTTTTTTCTGATTCTGTATGAATTGAAGTACTATTTTTTCAAGATCTTTAAAGTATGACATTGGTGTTTTGATGGGCATTGCATTAAATCTAGGATGGACATTTTAACAATGTTGATTTTTCCTGGCTATGAGCCTGGTATATTCTTCCATTTGTTGACATCTTCTGCTATTTCCTTTCTCAAAGTTTCATAATTCTCTTTGTAGAGATCATTCACATCTTTTGTTAGATTTATTCCCAGGTATTTCATCTTCTTTGGAGCTATTGAAAAAAGAATAGTCTTTGATTCTGTTCTTGGCTTGACAATTGTTGGCATATACAAAGGCTACTGATTTATGGGTATTGATTTTGTAACCTGAGATGCTGCTATATTCCTTGATCACTTCTTAGAACTTTGTAGTTGAATTCCTGGGGTTTTACAGTTATAAGATCATGTCATCTGGGAAAAGAGAGAGTTTGACCTCCTCTGTCTCCATTTGGATTCATTTGAAATCCTTTTCTTGACTAATTGTAATGGCTAGGACTTCCAACACTATGTTAAATAGCAGTGGAGACAGTGGGTTTTATCCCAGAGACACAAGGTTGGTTAAACATACCAAATCTATAATATAATATACCACATAAATAGAATCAAAACCAAAAACCATATGATTCTTTCAATTGATGCAGAAAAGGCTTTTGACAATATCCAGCATCCTTTCATGACACTCAAGGAAATAAGCTTAGAAGGAGCATTCCTTAAGCTGATAGAGGCTATCTACAGCAAACCCACAGTCAATATCATATTGAATGGAGTAAAACTGAAAGCATTCAAACTCAAATCTGGAACCATTGTTTTCATTTCTAACATGAAGTTCAAGTTGTAGTTGAACCCTTCACCCAGGGGAGATGCTGAACACCCTCACATTGTGCACATTAGGTGAGATATCACCCATTCCCCTCTGCTCTCTCCCTCCTTTTCCATCCTCCTTGCTAGACTATACTTGTGTTTTATCTTTAGCGTGAGCATGTAGTTGTTTATATATTGATTACATATTCATATTGAGTACATTGGATACATCTTTTTCCACTTTTGAGATATTTGACTAAGAAGAATGTGTTTGAACTCCATGCAGGTAAACACAAAAGATGTAACATCTCCATCTTTTCTTAGGCTTACTTGTTTAAATGTAGAAGAGTATTATAAAGTTGAAAACTACTCTGTTATTTTCTCTAGGTTCATTCACCATTCTCTGACCCTTCAGACAGACAAAAGTCATGAATCTGATTCTTTACCTCCAAGTTCATATTCTGTATATAAGGAAGCTTTGGTTGGTTCTCAAATATAAAAATAACCATACTCTATATTATATGTATTATGTTGCCATACCCTTGTTTCACTCAACTTTATGTTTCAAGATCTATCCTTTTTGACATATATTGATTTTCTCATTTTAAGGTTGTTCCTTTGATTGAGCATACTACAACTACTTGTTTGTCTGCTGATGAACACTGAGATCACACACTGAGAAATTTTGCTTTAGATTGTCTCCAATTTGTCACCCTGACAAGCAATGATGGTTATGCTCCTGGTGCATATGTGCCAGCCTTTCCTGAGGGTAAATATCTAGAGACAGAATTGTGGGTTTTAGAGTGTGCAGATCATTAAATTACTCTCCAAAATTACAACACTTCTTTAAAAACATTTATGCTTTTATTTGGCATTCCATCTAAAGAAACAAATTCTACATATCAAATCAAATGACTATGCATATTTAATAATTTTGCAAATTTGTTATAATGTCTTCCCTTGAAACATTTAAAATCTAGTTAGGAAGACATAGTAGAAACACATAAAGTTAAATAACAAAACATGAAAATAAAGTAGCAATTCAAGATAATTATGCAAATTTGCAAGGCAGAGTTAGGTTAATTGCAAAATTGCATGTGTAAAAAATAGTTGTGATAGGAATCTCAAAGAGGAGGAAGTCCTTTTCTCTGAGGAGGGGAGGGAAGACTTTTTAGAGGAGGTAGGATTTGAGATGGATCTTGATATTTCAATAAGACACACAGACATAGAAGTGGAGATGTGGACAGGGAGGTGGAAAGGTAGAAAGGCATGAGGAGTACTGAAGGGATGGTGTTCTGGAGAAGAAAGGACTTAGATTAAGGAGAAAGGGAGAGAATGGGACAGAAGAAAGTAAACTCTAAAATGGAATATTTGGAGTAGGAAAGAAGGCAGTTCCTGTCTAAAAATCTCCATCTTCTTAATAGAAGTAGGAGAAAGGGGATTTAATTAAACGTGAGTAGAATTGAGATGGAATTGAAGGCTTGACAAACAGGGAGAAGATCCGAAATAGCAATTTTTAAGGAATTCCAAATGCTAGGGAACAGACAGTGATTAAAAAAAGCTTTGCCTTATACAAAACTCAAAGGAATATAGTTTTATCCCTGGTTTTCCAAATGCACATATGTGTGAACATTCACACACAGAAAGACACATACCCACATGTACACATCTTCTAGCAGACATGATCTATCTAGAAGCCCAACTCAGACATTTGTTGAGGAGGGGGATGGGGTTGTGAAGGAATTGGTTAACAAGTTGTGTAGAAGGCAAGACGAATCATGTTTACTGACATAAATGCCCTTTTCTTATCTCCTGTCAGGCTCCTTTTAGAAAAAGAAAGAAGAAAAAGCAGAATGTGAAAAGTGAACAGGAAATAGGAGGTGGTTTTACTTTATAAAACAGCAAATGAGCAAGGTTGTGTGTGACAAGCCTTTTCTCACACACTCACTCCAGACCTTAGTGAGGGTGTCTAGAATAGCTAGTGAATGATAGGCAGCCTTTTCTGGTGTGCAGCTGATAGCATGTGTGAGGTGGGTCACTACGACAGTGCCCTTTAGGAAAAAAAGTGCGGACCCTAGGAGTTCATGCTGGGGTGACTATTTTGGTGCCTACTTTACAAGAAGATAGAACCACTATTACCTGCTTAGCAAAGTACAATTTGAGAGCAGTAAGATAGAATTTAGGTTGGCTGTGTTCACACTGTAATTTAGGCAGGCTTCTCATATTACTTTGTTCATTCCAGACGTCAAAGAAGAGTAATAAATATGCTATTTTCCTTTCTTGCTTTTCTGAATTTATTGGTTTTCATAGGATCACATGAAGTGTTACAGTTTACTTGCATCGGTTCAGTTATCTGAGTGAATTATGTAGCTACTTAAATAGCCTTTGCTTTTATTTCTGTTTTTTCCTATGGCTAACACAATGCTCTGGGCCAGGAGACTGATTTCATTTTATGCTGTGGTCAAGTTTAGCCTCAATGTATGCATGCATGTCATTCTGGGGGATATAAGTGTAAAAACTCCTAGTGTTCATAATGTGGGTTGCTCTCGCAGTAATACCAGTCTGAAGAGGATTAATACTCAAAATAATTAGTTGTTTTGAGACACATTCTTTGACTGCAGAGGGCACAGTCATGCATTGCTTAACAGTAAGGACGTGTTCTGACAGAGCCTCCATTAGGTGATTCTATCTACGTGGGCATCACGGATGTACTCACACAGACTTAGGTGAGATAGCCATCTCTCTGAGGCTACAGACCTGCTCAGGATGCTACTACATTGAATACTGGAGGCAGCTGGAACACAATGCTAAATGTTTATAGATTAAATCTAAACATAGAAAAGGGAGAGAAAAATATGGTTTTATAATTTTATGGGATCAGTGTCCCACATATAGTCCTTCACTGACTAGAATGCCATTATGGGGTGCATAACCACATTATGCTGTAATGGTAGGCTGTTAAGGAGTTTTGCTTAATGGGGTGATAATTCATGAAAAATCTGTTTTTTATTCAGTATACCACCATGCTCCTTGCTATAAGGTTTATTTGCCCAAAGATCAAAATATGCAAGATGATTTGTTTTTGACAAATGGGATATGGATTTTGTGTTTCATTGACAAAATGGCAAATGGTATGATGGATAAAGCCGTAGACTGTGAATCAGATAATGGGGGTTTAATTCTGGCCTCTTCATCTACTGTCTAACCCAATTATTTCATTTTCTTGAGCTTTGGTTTCCTTGCCTGTAAAATATAGTTTTTCATTTTCTTGAGCTTTGGTTTCCTTGCCTGCTCGAGGCTCGCACTTGACAGTGGTTTTCTGTTTTAAAATGAGTTCGATACATGTCACTGTATTTGGTAATGAGAACAATCTAGTGAATGCTGACATAGACACTTTTAGCCCCATGTTTTCAGATGGATGAAATGACACACTAAGGGCTTTCCTAAGTCATGCCACTAAGGAATGCAGAAGCATAATGAACATGCTGTTTTCTACTTCCAAGCAGAATATTTGTTTCGCCACTCCACGGTAGTGTGTTTGGGCTAATTATTTTACCTGAAATGGCTGAGTATCAAAAGATGTGATCTAATCTCCCTGCCCACATCAGCCACTGTCTTCCACAGTCATACCCTAAATTGTGTCATTACTGTGTTTGTGCTGTCTTAGAAATCTTTATTTCAGGCATCCAATTTCTGGTCAACAGTGCTCATCAGAGGCTTCTTTTTTCCAACCTTCTCTGTGTAAGAGGCTTTGATTTTACTGAATCTTCCAAGCCAATGACACTACCTTGTTTCATTATCCATCAGCCTCTCACCAACTCGCTTCACTTTTCTTTTTATTTAAATTTATGTCCTTAGCTTTCATTATGATCCTTCCCTTGCTATCTCCCTTGACTTCACCTCATTTTCCCTTTATATCTTTGACTAACCCCAACCTTGAGTGAAAACAACTATCCACCTGTTGTGCTCCCGTATAGTAGCAGGCAAACATTCCTGAAGAAAATCACAAAGCCTGATTTACTGGTTTCATATTAAAGAATATGTCTGTTTCTAGTTGATCTAGCCAAAGGTTATCGATTTTATTTATCTTTTTGAAGAAACAACTTTTTGTTTCATTAATTTTCTGAATGATTCTTTTGTTTTCAATTTCATTTATTTCTGATTTATTTTTAGTTATTTCTTTTCTCCTTTGAGTTTGGGATTTGATTGCTCTTCCTTTTCCATTCCCTTAAGATGATTCATTAGTTTGTAGATGTGCTGTCTTTCTGTTTTTCATATGTAGGCATCTAATGTAATAAATTTCCCTCTTAGGATTGCTTTTGAAGTATCCCAAAGGTTTTGGTAACCTGTATCTTCATTATTGTTGTGTTTGAGGAATCTAAAAATCTTATCCTTTATCTCCTTTATGACCCAACTTTCATTCTGCATAAGGTTTAATTTCCATGCCTTTGTATGGGAATGCAAGGTTTTGTTGGAGTTGAATTCCACTTTAATTGTCTTATGGTCTGAGAAGATGCAAGGTATAATTTCAAATGCTTTATTTTTGTTGAGGCTTTATTTGTGTCCTAGTATATGATCTCTTTTGGAGTATGTGCCATGAGCTGATGAGAAGAATGTATATTCCATAGGTTTGGGATGATATGTTCTGTATATGTTTATTAAGCCCATTTGCTCTAGAGTCACATTTAAGTCCCTTGTATCTTTATTTAGTTTCTGTTTAGAGAATCTGTCTAGCTCTTCCACAAGGGTCTTAAAGTCCCTAGATATTATGGTGTGAGAGGATATCATATTGCTTACATCAATAAAGGTTTATTCCAGAAATCTGGGAGCATTTAAGTAGGGTACATAAATATTTAGACTTAAAATGTCTTCTTAATGTATTGTCCCCTTGACCAGTAAGAAGTGACCATCTTTGTCTTTCTTAACTTTAGTTGCTTTAAATACACTTGTATCTGTAAGCAAGATTGCAGCCCCTTCTTCTGATTTCCATTTGCCTGAAATATTGTTTTCCAACCCTTCACCATGAGTCCTGTTGTGCCCTCAATGTTAGGTGTGTTTCCTGGAGAGAGAATATGGATGCCTTGTGCTTTTTTATCTATTGGCCAGCCTGTGCCCTTTCAGAGGGGTAGTTCAAGCCATTAACATTTATTGAGAGAACTGATAAGTTATAGTTCTATTCCTTTTATTTTGTGACTGTCCACAGCTTAGTTTTATCCTTTGCTCTATTATGAAAGCTAGGTTTTGTCCTTTACTTGCTGAATGTTTACTTTGCTGGTGGTCCATTGTGATGGTTGGTGTGCAGAATAGGTCTAAGTATTTCCTATACAGCTGTTCTTGTTGTGATGAGTTTCCTCAATGTTTGCATATCAGTAAAAGATTTGATTTCTCCATTGATTTTGAAGCTTAGTTTAGCAGCATACAGAATTCTGGGCTGAAAATTATTTTATTTAAGAAGTTTAAAGGTATATGCCATTATCTTTTGGTTTGGAAAGTTTCAGCTGAAAAGTCCACAGTCACCCTGATGGATCTTCCCTTGTAGGTCTTTTGGCACTTACTCCTAGATGCTTGCAGAAGTTTCTCTTTCATGTTGACTTTGAACATGTTCATTACACTGTGTCTTAGAGATGCTCTATTTGTGTTGAGATGATCTGGGGCTTGATATCTCTCTAAAAGGAGTGTTATGGACTCTTTAGCACTACTTGGAAAATTTTCATTTATGATATCCTCCAGTCCCCTACAGGGATACCTATAATTCCTATGTTTAAATGCTTTATGAAGTCCCATAATTCTCTGGGTGAATGTTCTGCTTACTCTAGCTCTTCTTTTCTGTCTCCCTAACTTCCTGGGTTAGCTCAAGAGCTTTGGTCTCTATCTCTGAGATTCTTTGTTTTCCATGGTCTAATCTGTTATTGATACTTTCTACTGCATCTTTAAGTTCCCTGATTGACTCCTTCAAGTCCTCAAGCTTTGCCATAGCCTTTCTATATTCTTCATATCTTTTGTCCTTTTTTGGTTCTGTTTTTCCACTTTTTCATCAATTCCCTTTATTGTTTTTGCTATCTATATTTTAAATTCCCTTTTTGTAATTTACATTAATTCTATGTAGGTGGAATACTCTGTAGTAATTACTGCATGATCCCTTGGTGGGGAGAGGGTTGTTGTTTTGTTCTGGTTTTTCATGGTGCCAGAAATTTTCTGTTAGTTCTTCCTTGCATGTGTTTTCTTCTTGTTCACTTCCTTACTCTATTTTTTTCTTCTCACTACCTCCTTCACTTTAAATTTCCTTGTTTCAGAGTTGAGGTGTTGAAATGGCCTTTTGGTATAAGTTCAAAAGGAAGATAAAGATAAACAGTGAGAAGGGAGACAGAAAAAAAAGATAAACAGAAAAAAAAAGAAGGAGTGGTGGAAAGGAAGAATTGATTAAAAATGGTGGTGTTTTGCAGGGTGATTTAACTGTACCCACAATTATAGGACTTTGAGGGGCCAGTCTAGAGGGGTCCCAGAAGTCAGGAGCTCCTTCCCAGGCTGGGCAAAAGCAAGACCCTACCTCCACCAAATATAGAAAGAAATCAGCATTACGTTTCATTGGGGACCTACCAATGCCTTCTTTTCAAAGGCCAAAGCTATAAGGACACTATAGACCAGGAGATTGTGGCCTCCTTGAACTAGACCAATGCAGTGATGCCATACGCAGACCAATGCCATGACTCTGCAGTCCTCAGAGGAAAGAAAAAAAAAAAAAAAAAGGAAGATAAAGAAAATTTAAAATGCAATTATGTAAAATAAAGAAAAGAAGGGATATCTTAACTGTTCTGTGAGAAATGTATTTGAGAAAGATGAGAAAAGTAGATATCTCTATGAAAAAAGAGAAAAGGAGAGAAATAAAAAAGAAAGAATAAAATGAGCTGAAAAACAGTAATGAAAATGGAGGAACCTTTGATATTGAAGAAATTGTAAGAGTACAACCAAATTAAAAAATAATACCCCAAAACAACAACAAGAAAGAAGAAGAAGAAGAAAAAAAAAACAAGAAAAAAAAATTGAAAAAAAGAATCAGAAAATGTAAAAAAAGATGTATGTTGCAATATATTATCTTGACACCAGGTGGCACTGTGTTGTTAGGAGACAGATAACACATTCTGTTTTCACTGTATATGATGGGGGTTGGAAGCCGCTCTCCTGCTGCAGAGGAGACTAGGGCCTGTCTTCCTGATTTATTTGCCTTCAATAAAGGCCTATTTGCTTTGTCAGCATTTAGTCTCCATGGGATTGGGGTTCTAAAGTACTCACTAGACTTAGAAGTTATGTTAAACAGTGCCCCCTGACCACAAAGTGGCTTTCCCAAGGGTTTGGGGGCCATTCAGTTCACCCCAGGATGATTGCCTGAACTTAGCAGGTGCGTCAGAGCTGGCAATGCTCTAGAACCCTGTGGACTGTCCCTCCCATGCCTGTGGCTTTCACACAATGGCAGTGCCTTGCTAGTAGCCAAACCGATGAGAGATCCACCATGTCTGGTGTTCAATCCTGGCCACTAGATGCTGTTAGTGTTTATTCACTGCTCTAGTGAGCAACTCAGTCCAAAATCAAAAAACTGCAGGCAGCCCTTTTCTGTCTCTAGTCTTCCATGGAAGAGCTAGCTGTCTGGCCTCTCTCTGTACCCAGGCACCTGCCTTCTGTGCTGGTCTTCCTCAGCTCTAGACCTCCTTGTTGACTCCTGATGTCTCCTACTACTTCACTGTGCCCCTGGAGTAATTTTTCTGGGTAGATTCCCCCAGCCAGAGGTGGCTGGAGTCCTTTTTCCCCCGTCTCACTGGGAGTAGTTGGTAAGGAGATATCTTTAGTCCATCACCTTGCTCCACCTTACTTGACAATAAACATTTAAATGCTTCTTCATTTCACTATTAGGCTTCCCATTCTATCTCTATTATAATTTCTTTCTGCTTGGATTATTTGAAATATAATACTATAGGCATTATGGTAATCTTGACAAGTTCCTCTGGCTTTGATAACAGTATGGAGTATAATTTAGAAGAAGGTTGTATTGTAGTTGATACAGCCATGCTCCAACATCAAATTTTCTAAGTTATCTAAGAGTTTTTTTAAAAAGTGAAAGAATAATAATTCAGAGAGCTTCTTGCATGTAACCTAGAGAACATGAAGAATTTTCTACCCAAGTAATCTCATTGCCTACCCCCAAATTAGTTTTTGAAATAGTTTTGGCAACACAAAAAATATCATAGCAATAACAATGACATTTTGGTTTACTTGCTTGATACAAAAGGGTGGGTATGATCCCATAGGGGTGAAACATGGTTTTGTTCTTAAAATGATCTCAATAAAAATGCAATATACTAATATGTGTATACATTTTCCCACTCTGAAATAGGCTTCAACAAAAATTCAAACAGATTCTAACTTTCAGAGGCTCAAACCTAAAGAGATGATAATGGTTCTCACCCTCAATATGTAGTTTCAAATAATAATAATGCTAAAATGTAAAATAAGCATAAGAAATTTCACACTATGATTTTTCTCATAATGGCTATTTTGTAGGTTTTTTATTTTCTGAATAAAATTTCTCAATTTTATTCTCAATTTTATTTCTCACTTTCTTTCCTGGAGTATTTACTGGGTGCCCTTGCTTTGCCAGTGTCCGGCCATGTCTCCTGTCCTTGCTGTCCCAGATGGAAGCAGTGCTGACACTGCTGCTGCGGGAAGGGCTCTCTCGGAGCTGTTGGTCATGCTTCCTTTCCTCTGATGCTGGCATTAGCATCTCTGGGCTGCAGTAGGGGAGCCTCATGTGTGCCTGCCAGGATGGAGAAATGGTCCATCTGCTCTGTACCGGGCTGTAATTTCATTGCCAGTGATGGCTGCAAGACAAATGCCCCAAACAGAGTGCACCACAGCACTCAGGCTTAGGGAGAGGGACTCAGTCAGTCTGTTTATAGCCCACAGCCCAGAATGAGGATTAAGTGTGCTGAACAGGCTGTCCTTGAAGCTGTGGGGTCTACACAGTCCTGACTAGATGGAACTGGCCTGGAAGCTGCGAGTGCTGTTTCTGCCCATTGATGCTGCTGCATGGTGATGTGACCTTGAGCAAGTCCCTTCACCTTCATGCTTTGTTACAGTAGAGTGCCATCTATGAACTGCAGATTAGAGAATGTCCTCTACCTATCTTGCCTGGCTGTTGTTGGGACATAAGACATCAAATCTCACTTACTCATCCAAATACAGCATAAACGCTGCCACCTCTGTGGTCATCTGAAGGACACTCTAATTCCACAGAATGTAATCTTTCTTTTGGAATTCTGTTGGCATTTTATTAGCATCTCTCTTTGAGTACATAAAAAATACATTTGGGGCAACACCTGTGGCTCAAAGGAGTAGAGCACCAGCCCCATATGCTGGAGGTGGCGGGTTCAAACCCATCCTCAGCCCAAAATGCAAAAACAAAACAAAACAAAAATAATAAAAACATTTGCAAACATTTATGAGATGTGGCTTATTCTAGTTACTATTGTAAATACTTTGTTGGTGGTGGGAAAGGGGAGTAGTAGGATCAGGTACAGAAATAAATAATCAAGTCTTAAGGATTTGCTCTAAAATAAAATTAATTAAAATGAAATTAGTATATTGAAGAGGTGTTGCACCCCCATGTTCATTGCAGCATTATTCATAATTGTAGAGAATTGAACCAACCAAAGCATCCATCAGGGGATCTGTAAATGTGGAAAATGTAGTATATACATATAGTGGAATATCATTCAGTTCTACAAGGGGGAAATGCTGTTATTTGTGACAATGTATATTAGCCTGGAGGACATTTGGTTCAGTGAAATAAGACAGGCACCACAGACAAACCCGTATAATCTTACTTACATGCAAAATCAAAAAGGGTTGAATTCACAGAAGCAGATAGTAGAATGGTGGTGAGGGGCAGGGAAGGAGAATGCAGAGAAGTTTTCTATCAAAGGATAGAAATCTTATTCTTATCTGAAAGAGGAATAAGTTTAAGAGATTCATCACACAGTATGATGATTATAGCTAATAATGTATTGTATATTTGAAAATATGCTAATTAATTGATTTAGCCCTTCCATAATCCTTATAAAAGATTTAGCAAAACACTATGTTTTATTAATAAATACATTTAATTTTTAGTTGTCAATGGAAAAAAGATGACAAATGGTCTATATTCCGTCTGATGACTTCCCCTTGACTTCTCCACTCCTTCATGAGGGAGGCTCTGCCTTTCATCCCCCCTTGGCTACCTCCAAGTCACTCACCAGAGTACCCCCTAGGGAGTAATGTCAGCATACTGGACACTTGTGGTGCCAGGCATATGTCTGAATGCATTACATGAAGTAACTCACTCACTCATCATTCCAATACTATTATTATTCCTAATATAGACAAGATGAGAAAATGGCACAGAGGAGCTAAGAGAGACCTGCGTGGCCGGGTCACATGGTGAGTGTGTGGCAGAGCCAGGACCCCACAGGCAGCCCGAGTCCACAGCCCACACTTCTCATCACCATGGTTACCTCCTGTGGTAGGTGAGGTCCAGAAAGATTTGTTAGAGGGATGACTGACAAGTGTTAGAACTTTTAAAAAAATGCAAAGCAGTTTTGTAAGTTTAATTCATTATGATTTTTGCTATAGGTGTAACTATTACTATGTGATTGCAATCGATATTCTATCACATTTTAGGGGAAAAGGAATGTCAGCATTCTACTTTTTTTTTAATAATTTTATTAAATCATAATTGTGTACATTGGTGCAATCATAGGGCAGAATGTGCTTCAGATACTATCAGAAATATTTTGATTGTACTGTTAGAGATAGCCTTCATCGCATTTTCTTGATCACTATATAAAGACATTGATACTCTACATTTAATAAGTTTCACCAGTACCCTGCTAAGATGCACCCCCACATCTTAGCAGGGCACTGGTGTGATCCCGCTAGCATTCTACTTTTGATGGAGCTCGATAATATCTAGAGAGTGAGCACCTGACCAAAGAGTTGACCAAAATGCAAGTTTTATAAAAATGAAGTCTCTTCTTTTTTATCCTCATCCTTGGGGCCATGGTATTCAAGCTAACTTGGTGTAACTTCTGATTACTGGCCTCAGTCCACTCAGATTACTTCTCCAAATGACTACGTGTGTAGTTTGTCTTTTATACTCCAAACTGGTTTCTTCACTGACTTTCTCTTTACCCCCAAATACACCGTTGTCAGTACTTGTGTTAGATGTTGTGATCATCTTTAGCGCCCTTCAGTGTGTGGCTCACTGGGTGTTTCTGAAAGATACTCCCTCTCTTCTGCTCTCACCATCATTAGCTTCAGTACTTCTGATTTCACCCCTGTAATAGGTTCCTAACTGGCATCCCAGGCTATGATCTGTATTTTCTCTAGTCTTTTCTCCATTATGTAATTCACATTTATGAAATGCACATCTGGTAATATTCCTTGTTAAAATATGCTAATGGTTTCCAATTGCCTCCCAGATACACAATAAACTCTGTGCACAATTTGGCCCCAATATGTTCTTTGAACACCACGTCTCCTTATACTTCCTTATTAAGCCCATGTACTGTGACGACACCAGACACTGCTTACCATCCTGAAATGGGTCAGGTGCCTTCCTGTCCCGAGGACACATGTCCTCCGTTCTTGCCAAAAATTCCTTTCCTTCTCCACCTGTTTCATCTTCTTCAAGGGACAACTCAAATGTCCTTTCCTGATTACCTTGAGCTAGAATTTATTACTACTCCCAACAAGTCTCTCTTTATAGTTCTCTTCTAACACTTATTTTGTTTTATATCTATAATAAATTGGAAGCTTCTTGAACTTTAAAAAAAATTATTCATCTTCATAGCCATACAACACAGAGCAGAGTTGCCCTATAGTTTTAGCTCTTTAAATACATAGGGCTCATCTCATTATTTAGAGTGTAGGTTGTTGGCAGGCAGTGACCATTTACAACACAGGTCAGCTTCTGTATTTAAAGTGTTGGTTAACTTTAAATTTGCATCTGCCAGTTAACGTGCTTGTGCGGGTGAACAAAAGAAAGCTATTCACTCTAATTCCTTCTTCCAATGACTGCCATGAGGGATAAGAGAAGTATCATCTACAAAGCACTGATACATAGCAGAAGCTCTAAAGTAGCCTTTGATTGACAGCATTGTACTTGAAGTTGGCATGTCATTTTATGTTGTAGAAACTTGGCATGAGCCATCTAGCCTCAGGCATCAATGCTTTCCCATAATAACATTTGCGTGCAGTTTCATTCTAGCACACTCTCCAAAAGAACATTTCCCTTCTCCTCTTCCCCACTGTACCTTCATGTCCTCCCACCAGGTCTAAAATAACTTTGCTTTAAAATAAATAATCTATTTAATGGTGTCTTGTAAACACTTTTGATTTTGAAGAGTTTTTTAAAAATTATTATTGTCCATTTTTCTCTAAACTATTTCTTTCTATTTCGTTGTCCTGGCCTTCTTGAAACACAGAAGAAAGTCTCGGCCATGCAGGATAGCACACAGTGAATAGTATTTGTGGACTCAATACATAGGGAATAAGTAAATGGCCTCCATGTTTCTGGTAGGCAAAAAAACACAAGTTGTTTATTTCTGTGAGTTGTCCATATCAGTCAAGCAAAATTAGCCAGGGTTTCTAGACAGCCCACCTGGGAGTTTTTTCCTATCCTTAGAGTAGATTAATCTACTCCTCCCTCAAATAACAGGTGGGTCCAGTGAAAAGAAAGTGCTGCAGCACATGCAGGTAGAATTTAAATGAACATGAGCATTTCATGGAGCAAGAAATTAATTTGCCTGCTAGAGTTGATGAGGAATTAACACTGGAGAATTGGTATTCATCTCTTTAAGACTGCCAGGGTGAAAATTTCCCTCTCCCATTACCTAATGAGGCTGTCTTTAAAGCAGTGTGCAATCAAGCTCCTTGTTCGAAAACCTAACTCTAAGGTCTGAGTGGCTATGAAAGTCCAGCTGGATGATTCTGGGGAGTGTGTGTAGAAAGACAGGATAAGTCTTCAGTGTCTCGTCCAGTCCAGATCAGATTTGATGAGGGTGGAACAGATACAGTCAGCTAGCAACTTCCCTGTGTCTGAGACCCCGAGCTGAGGTGCTGCTGGTCTCCCTTTCAGAGTGGAAGAGCTGAATGGCCATTCTACCACCCTCATCCATGGAGAAGAGTTGACTGAGCAGTGGGTTTTTTGTAGATAGGGGCCGCACATTGAAATTATACCATGAGCGAATTACAAACACTGTCACAACTCTATTTTCCTTTCCTTCCCAGGATCCCTAAGATTCCATGCCCTATTTTCCAAATCATTATTTTTTTATTTTGGTCAAAGTCATTGACTAATGAGACTGTGGGATCTTATCGGCAAAGTGAGTGGATGATTTTAATTCCCATTTGATTCCTTTTTCAAGTGTTTTCCTCAGCAAGGAGTAAAGAGTTTCCATCTCTGAAATCTCAAAGTGGTTAGTAACTATATCTTTCCCTAAAATCCAGTATCTCAAAGACATCTATCATAAGTAGAGGCAGCTGATTTGCAGTTCTACTGTGATTTTCATGTCCACGCCTGTGGAAAGAGCCCCTATCTGAAGTCTTACTAGTTAGTCTGGGTGCCGTCATCAAATTAAGGCAGAAGAAAATGCCGAAGTGGTAAATTTAATCAATTTTCCCAGAGGTTAGAAATATCTCTCAGGTACCTCTGTCCTGACACATCTATCTTCCAATCTGTTCAATTCAGCTGTCACAGTCTCACCCCAATTTACCCCTTGCTAACACTTGAAATGCCGCTTTAATTAATTCTCTGCACTCAGAACTTTAAGCAATGCCAAGTTAGTTAATTATCCAAGTGTATTGCTTTAAGCATTTCCTAGATGCAAATTATGAAAATTCTTGGTGAGTGCCAGCATGGAATCTTCAAAGACTTTAGCTCTCCCTCCCTCCACAGAACTGTTCTGAGGAGTAAGAGGGGGCTGGGTAAAACTGAGCAGGTGGCATGGTATAGTATCTACATACAATTTTTTCTTCCAACTAGCAGATAGGTGTCCAGAAACATCCTCACTGACTTTATTAAAAAAGTAGGAAGGTTAAAAGGCAAGTTGTAACTAGCTTTTGAATGAGGTAAACCAGAATTTTTACTGGTTAATGTAATAGGGCCTTAGAGCCTTGTGGAAGGTGTTATCTTTCGAGGCCAGATATGACTATCATGGATGCTAAACTGTCCTGTTGTAGTGGAAATTTGTCTCACAAAATGTCCGGAGAAAAAGAAGGAAAGACATAACTTATATTTATTTTCTCTTTCTCTGAAGCTATTCTAATATATAAATTTTTTATGACAACTACATCATAGATATTAATATCTCCATTCTTAAAGATGAAGAAATTAAATCCCAGAAAGAGAAACGAGAAGATGACAAAGGAAGGATTTGAACTCAGACTCTCTGGCCTTGCTGTTTCCATCAAACCAGGGTGCCTCTAGGTCATTGGATCAGCAGGTTCAGCCACTAGGAACATAATTAGTAAAATTCTTTGTGCTTCCCTTGAGATCACCAGGAGCCATTTGTTTGTTAAACCTAGATGGTCTTGCTTTGTTGCAGTCATAATTAATTACCTGTCAGCAATAGATAAATTTGAGTTTCTCAAGTATATGCACTTGTCTTACCTCTCCTAGCAGAAGATATCTCCAGTCAATATTTCAACATAATGGACGCAGTGTCACCGGGACACAAGGCCTGAGGACAGCTAAGAAATAGTTTGGGTTGCAAGGTTACTTCAGTGTTCTCAGTTTTCAGTAGCTGGCTTCTGTTTGCGAATATTAATCTAAAACTATGAAAAGCATAAGCTCAGAAAATTTCCTGAAGACCCTGGAGAAAAGGTGCATACTAAAGCCCAATCTCTTAATGGAGAATTAATTAGAACACACACACTCCCTCCTGAGGAGTGGGGAAAAGGACTGTGTTCTATGCTGCCCAATTCTCTACTCCCACTCGTAAGCCATCAAGTTTTCTTCTATACTTTCATTATTCTGTGAGTCTTAGTTACCTTGCCCCCATCAACTCACTCCAATGGCAATGTTTGAGCTGGTGAGATCTGTGTGTTGTCAGAGATGTGAAAAATTTCTCCCTAGCACATAAAGGGAAAAATTCTGATAGAAGAGTCAAGAGGCAAGAGGAGCAAATGTTTATTAGAGAGAATTTCTTGTATTTAGACTAAGTCCTAGGATATGAAATAAATATGAAAGATAAATTTTATCTTTACTTGCTATCATTGTATATAATTTTGCCTATAGTCTCTTTGAATAAAGTGATGGCTCTGAGCTAGGCAGACTGTGGCTGTTAAATAGAGAGAAATACCTAAGAGGAAATATGGGAAGTTCACTGGTTTTGGAGTCCAAAGTCCAGGGTGGTGTCCCAGCTTTGACAACAGTTCTTAGAAAAAGCTTTGGTTATTAATAGGACTTTTTGAAACCTTGGTTTATGAATCTATAGAATGGGTACAACAGAAAGATCAACCATATTGCCTGCCTTATGCACAGTGCCTTCTTTCTAATACTATTTTGAACCACATAACCTCCCTGCCTATAGTGACGGAAAACTGGCTCAGGGTAGACACCTGCCATCAGGTGGGCCATCAAATTCTGGGAGGATAGATGATGAAAAGGTAAACTGGAATTTGACCTAAGACAAATAAATTGAAGCCATGAGGTAGAATCAGGGCCGAGAGAGGTCATGGTGAGCTGAAGTTGGGAGCATTTCTATCAAGCAACACTGAGGTGAAGAAAGATCTGATTTACAGATTCAAAGCCTCAATCAGTTATAGCTTTTAGAGTGAACTAGATGTGACTTACTAGCTGTGTGATCTTTGGAAATTTACTTCTCTAAGATTCTGGGTTCTTGAGAGTAAAATGAAGACAACTGGATATACATCATGGTGGGTGTGTGATGGTTACATGAATTAATACGTGAAACATTCCTAGAATTGTGGTGGAATTTTGCTAAATCCTGGATCACTATCTGTTGTCATGAGTTTCATTACCTGAGATGCACCCTACTATTTATATGGTTTATGTCTGTGAAGCCTTTAACAACTTTATGAAATACTTTATGTAATATCTCCACCTCATGGATGAGAAAACTGAGGCACAGAGGTTAATTAATATTTTCAGAGTCAAGCAGCTAGCAGGTGGTGGAGCTGGCATTTGGACTAGGCTTTTCAGTTCCAGAGTCAGCTTGTTCATTGCTACCTTCTTCTGCTTCTCTCTAATTAATGTGTTCAGCTAGACAAGAGCAGAGCGGGTGGACATAGGCAGCTGAAAAATGGGTGGAAGGAAGAGCAGTGACATGGCAGCCCTGGCTTCACTTAGGTCTCCTGGAAAGCCTGGCCATGCCAATCCCTGTTCTTGGAATCTCATGCTTCCTCATTTGCCCTTGCAAATGGAGAGGAGAGGGCTCCAGTGAGCCTCTGTTCCAAGCATACAACACAAAAGAGGCATTGATAGGGCTGAGCCACTGAATATCAACATCTACTTTGTCTTGAAGAAACAAGGTTTGTCAAAGATTTTTGTCCCATAGAAAGAGATATTGTCTTGGTCTCAGCTCACCACTATCCATCTGACATGGAGTATAGGACTTAAGTAGGGGCCACTGAAATAACTCATCCAGTGAATGAGTGAAAACTGTGAAGAATTAAATAAACAAATAGTATTACTTTCTTCTAATGACTGATGTAACTATTCTGTTTCTTTCAAAGATGAATTCCTCACATACCAGTCTACATAGTTACAAAAAAGGACCTTTTTCTCTACAATAGGAGAAATTGTATTATAGTCATAAAATGAATGGTTCAAATTCCTACTAGTTGAAGGAATAAGAGAATAAAAAGTCATTTCAGGTTCTTAATCTATATTTATCACATCAACAATTTATCAGGCTCAATGCTGAACAATAAAAGGCCCATTTAGCTTCATTTAATGTGAAAGACCGTGTGATTAACTAGCAGTATTAAGTGTACTTCGTCCTAACCTGATAGTTTCAAAGAACTCGCAGTCCTTTTCCATCTCTGCTAGTCGTTAAAATAAGAATTATGCCAGGAAACCATATTCTAGTGAAGATTGACTCCTGTGAGGGTCGCACGCCAATACACTCGAAACTAAAATTTGTTAATGATATTTCACAAGGCTCCAGAAATAGATGCTTTCTATTCTGACCAATGTTACATTTTCTTCAGGCAATGCCTCTTTTTCTTGCTGAAAATTCATAGCGAGACCAGCGGTCAATGAAGCCAAACACTTCTCAGCTTTCCCTTGATCCTCTTGCATCAAATGCTTAAAATTTAATGCTGGAACTTATAACGCTGTGAACTCCAGAGATGGAAGTAAATGAAAAGTCAACCTTTCAGGCTGTTTCCCCGCGCAGGCTGTTGTGTTTGTGTTTCCCCCCTGTGGCGGCTGAAGCAGTTTGCTATCAGACACTCTCCTGTCAGAGGAACTTTGTGATCTACACGGTGCAGAGATTGGAAAATGTCACTATTAGAGAATTACAGTAACCATGGCTCTTTCCCACCAAGTCCATTTGTGCCTGCAGGATTTTGTCAACACAGTGGGAGCCTGGGGATTCGTGTCACTTGTAGTAGCATTTGAGAGTCTATGTTTGCTTTGTCTCAGGGAAAATTCAGAAGATGGGAAAGTTCAGCTGCTCTGAGAGCCTCTGAGCCTCTGTAACCTTGGAAGATAGTCCTTTAAGGAGGAGGAGCTTGGGGACATGCGGTGGATGTGGGTCTGGGTATAATCTACTATGGGATGTAGCTGTTTGGTTGTGTTTGTTTTGTTTTTGTTTTGGCCTTGATGAAAGCTAGAAATATAAATTTATATCTCAATTTCTAGAGCAGAGTTATTCTAACATATTCAGAAACAGGCTCATTGTAGGAATCAGAGACTTTGGGGAGAGGTGTGTGATGAAACAAGAACACTGCAGCTCCCTTTCTGCGCACTCTGCTACACCACCATGGAGGGCGCAGTGGTCATGCCTTAAGGGTTTTCTTCTATTTACAGTTCCTTCTAGGAATCCCATTCATTTTGCTCATCAGGCTTAGTTTTGGTATTTCTTGAAGATAATGTCTCTTGTAACAGCCCCAGAATCCAGAATTCATGCCATTTGTTCTGTCCTGAACTCTATACAGGTTTCTGGGACTAGCCTGGACAAGGCCCTGGTGACTTCCTCCTGTAATCCCTCTGTCGATCCCTGGGGTTGGATATTAACTGGCCAGTGCCTGCCACAGCACAGTGATGGGAAATGGTGTCCCATGGCCATATCAATACAGTGTTCCAAGGAGTGTGAGGCCATCAACTCCAAGCCATCTCAGGGAATTCCCACCCCCAGACATATGCTCAGGGCTTCAGGTCTGTGTGTCTGCCTTATCACTTGGGGATTTGTTTTGACAGTGCACATTCTACTCTTGTTTGCTCAGCTGACAAAGGCTGTGTGTGCAGTGACTGCCTTGTCGCTGTGCAGGGAAGAGAGGAAGAGAGAAATGAGCCTTGGCTTTCAAGTGAGATGTTAATTATTCCAATGACAGAGCTGCCTTAAAAAAGGCTTTGTTGACATCTTTGTTTCAATCTCAGGACATCTAAACAACGGACACTTAAAATTTTGCTTTGGTTTTCACCTTGATCAAAAAATAATTATTATTTGCTTGGATTATATAATGATGTGTCAGGGGCCAAATAGAAATAAAATTTGAGGCACTTCCAATGTAATTAGAGTCATTTGCTTTGCTGTGGTCACAGTCACACAAGTGTGGACTGAGCCTCATCAGATCAGAGGGTTTTACTAGGACCAAAAGCTGGGCGTTCATGTGGGTGCAGAATAAGTTGGATAGAGATCCTTCCCTGGTGGGAAGACTGTGCTACTCCATTAGAGGTTTTATGGATGAGAATAACATTGGAGCCTTTCTAAATGAAGGTTCCTGATTTCCCTAACCATTAACCGCAGAGTGGTTTTAATGGCTGTGCTTCATGAAATACATGCTGATGGTGAAATTGCCTTTATACCATGTTCTATGACTTTCACTGCAATCATTCCTTAGTCAGATGTATTTTTATTATAGATATTAAGTTGGTTTGACTCTCTTTACCTGCCCATTATTTTCATAAATCAGTGCATGTGCAATAATTAATGAAGGTGAATTTGTTAAAACTTAAGTTTATTCTTCCCTGCAATAATCTTAGGAACTGGATAGAGATATTAACTACCCCTTAAGGTACAGCTTCTCTACAATTACTGGAAAACTCTAAATTAATCCTGTGGTTAGATACAGACATGGGATTTAAAAGAGAAGAATTTAAATAGTTTGTAAGGCGGATTCGTTCACTCGACATTCTTGCTGTTGGCCAGACCCTAAACAAGACTAGAGATCAGGCAATGTAAGTAGGATAAGTCTAACCCTTGAAGAATTTGGGACATTATAGCTGGAGGAAGGGTTTGGATTCCCTCTGAAATAAGCCATTGAAAGCTCAGAAAATATCAACATCCTAACCTCTCACCCTCAGCTATAGGGAGAAAGCAGGGAAGAAGATGGTTAGGGACAAGGCAGGTTAAGGAAGGAAAGTAAAGAAGGAAGAAGGGGATAAGTATAAATTTGATGGAAATAGGAGGTCCTAGTAGAAAACTAATTAAAGAAAAACAATCGATGCCTTCCCTTCCTTCCAAGAGGAGTGGGTGGAAATAAACTCTCATTGAGTTTCTAATCTGTGTCACGCGGTGTGCTGGAGGCTTCATAGGTATTTTCCAATTAGTTTTTCAAACAACCTAGAAGTAGATGTTATATCCATTTTACAGGTAAAGGAATGAAGTGAGCAAGGTTGAATATCTAACGAAATTCACATTCTAATTCGTGGCGAGTGCTGTTCAGATGCGTAACTCCAGATGCACAACAGAAACCAAAAACTTATCCACAAGTTCACAAACATGTTCTCTCATTAATTCAATGAATGTGGAGCCCTAATTATAGCGAAAAATATTTCCCTTTCTCTTCTTCCTTTTGGGTTTTCATGCTTTGCCTTTCTCTTTGCCTTCTGGTTCTTTCCCTTTTAGGTTCTAAACATGACCCTGGTGAAGAATTGAGGATTTTGTACCCCAGGTTTGTTGTTCAGGAGGTTAAATCATTTTGTGACTTTGAGTGTCTAATTTTTCTCCTTTAAAGTGGAGGAGAATCCATGTTCCATGGTGGCGTGTGGTTTAAATGAAATAATAAATGTGAGAGCACAGTGTGGGGCAGATGGCAGGTGCTCCGTGTGTGTATTCCGTCACGGCCTCCCCAAAGCTGCTCTCCTGGCAACAGAAGGTGGTACAGAGAATGTCTCCTTGGAGAACAATAACTCTGCTAATGGTGATGATGGTGAATAATGATGAAGACAATCCTTAAAGACAAAGATCACAGATGGGCTGCCTCTACACATAGTTTTTTGTGGCATACTTATTATTAAGAAAGAAAAAGAAGAAACGGTTGCCAACATTTAAAATTGGGAACTTTTACATAAAAGCCTGAATTTCTGCATTCTCTCGAGAAATGGACAGATTTGTCTGCAGTAGGTTGGTGTCTCCCACCTTAAAGCTGAGCAGGTACTGACCCGTTTGGCAGGGTCATTCTGCATGGTCCTGGTTTGTCTAGGGTACACTGGTTTGTGCACAGTGACCTAGCATTTTTATTAATAGCATCTCTTTTCCTTCTGGTTTGGAAGCAATTTTATGTATTCCCTTCATCTCTTAGAGGAGGCCCCACTTGGGCTGCATCTCACCTTGCATATGAGTTTGTGACCCCTTTTTAAGGTCATCTTCTTCCTCTTGACTGTGTTTCAAGAGCACAGTTTTCCAAGGAATGCATTAGTTTGGAGGCCAGAAAGATTTAGCTTCTCGACCTTCAGAAACTACACTCAGTGATCACTCCTGACCGCAAAGAAAGGGTAGTGTCCTGTTAAGTCCTGTCTGACCAGCCACTAATTGAATGACAATTTGCTGGAAATTTGGCCAGGCTTGGACTGTTGCACTAGATAGTTCAACAGTCAGCTCTGCAATAAAAAAAAAAAATCTGGAGTTGTCTTTGGAGACAAATTCTTTGAAGCACTTAACACAGTGGAGGTAAGAAGACACAATGTTCATGGTCATATGGTAATGGCCTGTTACTTTCACAGAGCTCTTTTCCTTTGATGTAGGAGTCTCTCCTTCAACACATCATGTGGTGGGTAGGTATTTCCAGTTTTAGAGACTGGGAAGCTGACTGAGAGGTTAAGTGCCAGAGCCTGAAGTCGCACAGCCTGTTAGTTATGGAAATGGGGTTGGCCCACTTTGGGCCCCTCCTTCTATGCTCTTTCTACCCTCACTCATTTGTGTTCTCTATTACCCAGGGACATATCTCTACTCTAGAAGCTCTTTTCATGCATACTCACTATCCATTTTAGGATTTTAGGACATTTTTGCTAACTCTGTTATCAAGTGATCATTGGAAATTGTGTATTTTTATAAACATACATGTCTTTGCCATGGACTTTTATAATCCTCTACGTGCTGGGAAACAAACTGATTAAGTACATGTTCATTGTGCCCGGGACTGGGTATGGTCCCTGACGTCATGATGAGGAAGACGAACAGGCTGTGGTGAGATGATCACAAACCACAGCTGCTGTCAGGACAGAACGTCTCTGCCTTTAGGAGTTTACATTCCAGTGCAGGGAAGGCACAGAGTGTTGTGGTGGGCAGAGCAGGCCAGGAGGTGACGTGGGGGAGAACCAGAGGATAAAGGAGCTAGACCTCTGTGGGGAGCCAGGGCCCTGCTCAGGAAGGGACATTGGCTTGAGGTCTCCAATGGGGCTGGGGTTTATAGAAGGTTCCAGGTAAAGGGAAGAGACTGTGCAAAGGCCCCAAGACAGGAGCAAGTTTGGTTCTGTGGGAGAACTTAGAGCTTAAACCAGTGATTTGCAACTGGTGTGCCACGGCTCACTGGTGTGCTGTGAAAGGGTCTTAGGTGTGTCATGAACATTTCTAAAGATCATTAATTAAATTATTTTTGAAAGAAGTTCAAAGCATAGCCAAGTATATTCGTGTATTCTGGGTATTTTTTTTAACTTTTTCTTTTTTTTTTGATCAACATAACATAAACTTTAATCACAGGTTCGAGTGTGCTGTGAGATAAAAAAGGTTGAAAATCACTGACTTAAGCCATAAAGGACAGTGGTACAACCTGAAGCTGCCAGGTCACGTAGAACTTTGGGGCTACTTTGAAGATTTTATGAGGATAGTATTCTGAAAACAGTGGGAAGTTAGTAACAGTTTTAAGCAAGGAGATGACATGATTGGATTTGAATTTTGAAAACATCCATCTTGCTGACACTTGAAAGCAGGGCAAGTTGGTGGAAGAGGACTAGTAGATGAGCCCAGGTGAGCAGACTGGAGATGCCAGGGGCTGGGATGGAGGGAGGGAGGGAGGCCAGAGAACAGACTTGGTGTGGGATTCGGGATGGAGGTGAGACTGAGGGGGCATCACGACTGCTCCTAGGTCTGTGTCTCTGATGGTGGGGGTATCATTAACTAAGATAATGAGCAGTGAAGGGAGAACAGTTCTAGAGGAGTGGAGATTAACACTGAAGAATTAATAAAAGAAGTTAATCAGTGAACAAACACTCTGACTTTCACTCATCTGTAGAAATGCACACCTCCTCTGATATGGGGGGTATTATTGCCAATTTATAGCCATTCAGTTAATAAACACTGATTGATATTTATTAAATATCGGTGTTGTTAGCAAATGCAGATAATTCACAGCCTGTTGAAAGTGAATATCACTGGGAAAAGTCATGGCTTTGGGGATTCGCATGGAAGAGTTTTAATCTAAACATGAGGAATTCTCTTATTTTTGTTGTCTTTCCTGAAGTTACCCTCAATGTACATTTATACGTAGCTCTGTTAAAACACAATGCCTAAAGCAATTAGTCTATTTTCATGTTAAATTATAAATTTTTGGCTGTTTCCGACACTACTTTGAAAACATCTTAAGAACAGGAGCATGTCATGTTCACTATTGTTTGCAGAGGGTCTGTCTATAGGCCTTACCCTTGGATTCGTTCAGCAGGTGGGCGCCGGCTGGGTGTTTACTGTCACAGACAGGTTTTAAATTTGGTGTGCCTTTGTCTCATTTTGACCTCACTGACAGTACACTGAACATTTCCTAGAAAGTAATGAGGAGGACAGTCGGGAACTAAATTAAAGTCCCTTAGGCTTCAGTTTGTTAAAAAGTAAAGAAAAACTGTTTTTATTATCACAAAGTATTAATAAAACTAATACAGAATGTTAAGTATTTCAAACATTTTGTCAAACAGTTAGCTGCATGATTTGGGGGAAGAAACTGAGCTAATGTTTGCCACAATGCTATTGTAACAAAGTTTGGTTGTGGAATTTGGGAGGGAAATGTTTGGGTCCTGCTCTTACTTCAACTTTTGCTGACCTTTGAGGAAGTTGGTAGACAATCTTTACATCCATAATAATAATACCTACCATACCATCATAGGTATGATTACTATTCCCAGGCAGGGCCATTCACGCACCAATGATCATTGATTGGCACCAGTACGTCAATTAATTTGAAATATTAAACATTGTGTATTAGTTTTATTAATACTTTGTTATATTATTCCTCTCTCTGACTTTTCAATATATGGTTGATGACTGTACATCATAGGCATCTGGGTACATCCATCAGGAACCAATAGAGTCGATGTTTCTGAAGAGGCTCCTTTAAGGTCCTTTTCCAACAATAGTCCCATTCTGAAAGGCATCAAACCATCCATCAGCTGGGGCTCTGCGTGGGCAGAGGTGAATGCGCCTCTGGCATGGGGCTTGGTCCTAGGTATTCTCTTTAGCTGCAGAAGGGTGAGGTCTAGGAAGGTGAGTATGGGCTGTTCTTTGATAAGAAAGCCTGAGTGGGTGTGAATGCTGGATTCCCAGTCTAGCAAACCAAGCCCAGGATTCAGAAGCAGGCCCTTCTAAGACCAAAATCCATCATTCCCTGTCCCTGGCAGTTCAATGGTTAATTAACCCTTTTAAAATAGGTTATTTTTAACATAAGGTTATTAAGTCCTCTTATGTGGCATGCTGTAGATTTTTCTGCTTAATTATATGTTTTTATTATTTGAAAGTTATCTTTTGGTGATCCTTGAAATACTAGTTTCAAGTAAATGTGCTGTTCTGAAAAGGACATCTGCTCGGTGCCCAGAGTAGGGCTGGGTTTGTAGACCAGCCCTGTCACTCACTACCCCCCATCCCATGACAGTCCTCTCAGCCCCTCCGAGCCTTAGGTGTGTTGACTGTTACACCAGATGTGTAAAACATGCCAAACGTGAAGCAGACACCAAACAAGTGGAGGATTTTATTCATACTCATAAAACATTTTACTGGACATAACTGAATTATCACAATGGTGTGTACACCTGTATTTTGTGTTCTTAGAGTTGCCTCTGTCCCTTTCCATCAAATGGAAGGGAAAGCCCTAGTAGCATAAAGGTTTTTTTTTTAATCTTCCTTTTTCAGCAATTAACTCAGTGCTTGATTATCTTGTTCCAACTACTTTTCCATTAATATTTAAGCACTTTGCTTGCATTTCTGATTTGATTTTGCCTCCATCTTTTGGGATGTAACAATAACCACAAAACAATTTAAGAAGATAATTTACACAAGCCAGTACTAAGCCCAGCATGCATATCATCTCACTCCAAATGCACACTGTGCTCTAAAATACATACGACCTTTGCATTAGATAGACAAAGATTGGAAATTGATCTTCAAAAGCCTTGATGCAAAGATTTTAAAGGAGGAATTAGCTTGGATTATTTGGTGATCCGAAGGAAGGCCACTGTGGCTGAAGCAGAGTGCTCAAGCAGAACGGCACGTGGTGAAGTTGAAGAGGAAGGCAGGGCTGAGATCTCACAAGCCACAGTGAAGAGTTTGTATCATATTGTTTGGTGGGGGAAAAAAATCAGAAGAAGGCTAGATTAGATTTACAATTTGCGAAGAAATGCTCTAGATGCTATGTGAAGAAATAGCATTTAGAGGACAAGTGTGGAAACAAGGAGGTCAGTTAGGAAATTATTGGAGTACCTGAGGATTAGATGGAGAGAGGGGTGTGTGTCTGGGGGTGGTGGTGGTGGTGGTGGAATAGTAGAGACAATGGAGGTAAAGAGAGGTAGTTCAAAATGCAATAGAACTGAAAACTGTAGATATATTCTGACTTAATATGTGCAATTCCTTTGAATGTCTCTTAGGCTATTATAATAAGCACTTATATTGTGGGCAAGGGATACAATTTGATAATTTACAGATCTTATGACAATAGCAGAGCACAAAATTCTATAGCAGCATGTGATTGACATTGGTGTTGTTCACCAGATATTTTTAGTCTCTAACTTCTTGGAAGGTGGTACAGTTGCCCTCCTGGTTTCTTTGTAATTGGTTGGGGCCAGTACTATGTGAATGGAGGTGACGGGTGTCTCCCTGGATTAGAGTACTTAACTATCAATGTCAGATTTTCAAGAGGTCTTGTTTCCACTGACATGGTGGGATGATGGGCTACTCTGTCATCCCTGGTCCCCTGCTCCATGACTATGGGTCACTGTAGCATCATGTAGCCTATTATAATTGGTACAGGGCACAGGAGGAAAATTCTGGAAGACAGAAAACCAAACTTCTTGCAGGAAGTACCTGGGAATGACTGCAGTTCACAGACAATCTCCATAGTCCATTGAAATACATACTCAGCCCTACTATGAAGCTATTTTATAGCTTTCATATGAAGGCTAAAACCCAATTATAGCACAAGAATATGGGGAAAGGGGCAAGGGAGGGGAGGGGAGGAGGGAGGATGGGTGAAGGGCGGGTGATTGGTGGGATCATACCTAAGGTGCATCTTAGAAGGGTACAAGTGAAACTTACTAAATGCTGAATATAAATGTCTGCATATAGTGATTAAAAGGCCATGAAGGCTGTTTAAACAGTTTGATGAAAATATTTCAGATTATATATGAAGTCAGCACATTGTGCCCCATGATTGCACTAATGTACACAATTATGATTTAATAATAATAATAAAAAAGAAATACATACAATGAACAAGCTGAGGTGAAGCAAAGTGTAAAATGTGCTTGGAAATGGGATAATGTGCCCCCAAAGTAGTCATTTTATTTATGAGGAAAAGAACTTTCTGAAGGAAACTTACCACATAAAGTATAAAAGTCAGAAGGCAGGATTCTAGAAAGAGAATGGCTCAAAGAGATAAAGGATTGCACGATCATGGATTGTGCTGGGATTTTTTATTTTTTTAATTAGAAGAAGAAAGTAGAGAATGGATGAAATACCTGGCTGGATTTTGGTTTGCTTGCAATTGCTGAACCTGACTCTGGAAGATACAATCATTTCAGCCACTTTCCTAATCACGGCTGTGAACTGAGTCCAAATTGGTTGTGTGGTACATGGAATAGCCTAGGAAAAGCTGATGAGACCTAGGCATCGTGATATACTTGGCCTGACTCTCTTGTTTATTCTGTGTCACATTTTGATCAGTTTCAGTAAAAATACAGTACTGAGGAATTTGCTTTTCATTTCTCACGATCCAGTGTCTTCTTGGTTGACGAACCTGAGTAGCACTGGTTTCCTTTTGCGATGTTCAGGCATGGCTTTCTAACCTAGCACCCTGTAGGTAACTTCCTTGTTCCCTTGTTTATCCTACATCTCGTTTCTAGAAAACTTTGTGAGAGGCCACAGCACTGTTTTTCAACCTTTTTTATCTAACACCACACTTGAACCTATGGTTAAATTTCTGTGGCATACTTAAGTTATGCTGATTTTAAAAATAGTAAAAAAAGAATATGCTTGCTGTGCTTTGAACATCCTTCAAAAATAATTTAATTAATGACTTTAATAATGTTCTTAGCACACCTAAGATCCTCTCATGGCACACCAGTTGAAAATCATTGGGCTAGAAAACACACAAACCTTTCTCCTGAAATATCTTACTTTGTAACAGTGAAATTGCTTTCTCTTTTGTCTTGTGATTTTTTTTGAGGTGAAGTTTAAGTTTTTGTGTGAGTAGTACTATTATACCTATCTTGAGTGTCTTGCTTGCACTGTATCACATCATATCTTTGTTTAACTCTTAATAAACTGTTCACTTGTTGAAAAAAAAAAAAGAAAAGAGTTAGCCAGGGCCATATGTGGGTTCACAGATCAACACTTAATCCCTTGCTTGGCAATGCTGAGAACAGATTAGGTAAATTTGCAGGAAAATGATTATCTCGTTGATAATGCAAATGATAAAATAGGATTGTATGCCCAGATAACTTTCCAGGAAAGGCAAAGTTCTCAGTATACAGAGGGTGAGATACCAAGTCTGAAGTGTATAAACTACCTTTTTTTTTTAAAGGTAGGTGTACACCTATAGAAAAGGTTACTTAGAGGAGCTCCTGGGGTGGAGGTACTGTCTGCATATGAAAGTGTAGTGCAAGGAGAGGGAGAAAGGGGAAGAGATAGAGAAATGTCCTAGAACTGATGCTGATGGAGGTGACTGGTGGGTGCCTCTTGCAAAGAGCCAACAAGAGCACACATTCACCCCAAAGCTGATCTTATCTCTTTGGCTTCTTAGACAAACAGTGCTAATATGATTCATAACTTGGCTTGGAAATAGCTATCTGTCCGATGGTGTCCTGGGCAACATTGCTTGATGCCTCCTGCCTGACACTCTTTCTGTGAAAAATAAGCAATTGCATTTCCTTTCTGCTATTTCTCCCCCTTCTTTGTGGCCCATCACGTTTCTCAAAATAACCTCACTGATTCACTGGAAACGTTTTGTGGATATAAATATGTCTTTAATGTCCTCTGACTGCCAGATCTAAAGATATAAATGCTGTTAGGGTCTGCGTCTGGAGGAAGTCACCCATCTTTATTATGTCTGATTCCTGCCCAATTTCTTTAATGACAAGCAAGAGACCGGAATGAAAGGGCAACGTTAATATGCATTTTCAGTCTATCCCAGAACCTGGTGTGAAGTGATGACTCAATAACCGTTTTGCATAATAAATGATGAATTTACAGAGCCCCAGTTCCATGCATAAAACCTATACCTGCTTTCAAGGCATTCAAAGTCTATAGCAAGAAACAAATAAGCAGATGAAATCAGTAGGTATGGTGAATGCTGTGTGGTAATGTGATGTTCGCAGTATGTGTGAAATGCAGCAAAAGCTCGTGACAATGACATTTTAAGTGAACCTGGAGGGCATTGGATCAACTGCTGTCACAAGCTACCACAAACTTAGTGGCTTAGAGACAAATTTAATACATATGGTCTTGTAGGTCAGAAGTCTAACACAGGTCTCATGGGGCTAAAATCAAGGTGTCGGCAGGGCTGTATTCCTTTCTTGGCAGCTCTAAGGGAAAACCATTCCCTTGTCTTTTCCAGCTATTAGAGGGTGCCCACATTTTTTTGGCTCATGGCTCCATTCCTCCATCTTCAAGGCCAAAAACCTTGGATCTCTCTGACCTTCTTCCTTATTCAAGTCTCCCTCTGGCCACAGCCAGAAAAGGTCCTCTCTGCTTTTAAGAACTCATGGGAATAGACTGGGACCACTAGAATAATATTGTATAATTGTCCAATCTCATGGACATCAACTTAATCACGTTTGTAACATTCCTCTTAGTAAGTAGGGTAATATATTCTCAGGATCTAGGGATTAGGACATAAACATATTTGGGGTCCTACTATTCTGCCACAGTGGGGGAACAGGAAATGAAGAATAGTCTCCTAAAAGGGGGTGACAATTGAGTCTTAAAGGCTAAACTTAAATTCTCAAGGTCCATAGGGGAAAGGATAGAAGTGAGGCAGGGACTCTTGGTCAAATGAGAACCTCAGATTAGATGGGAGTAACCCATTGAGGAATACATGGGTTCAAGCCACTCTGAGGGCTAGAATCGATATTTTCTTCATATTTCAAGAAGTATATAGCTATTTACTCTTACTTCAATAAATACGTAAGTAGCCAACAGTCTTAGTATTATCATTAATTCTTGTTTAGCCAGCAGCCCAGTGAGGGAAGCAGGTGGTATTATTCATGAACACAGAGGTTTTTACTTTTAAACTAATGATCTCTAGCCAGGGCAATGATGAAGATATGATCACAAAAGGATGAAAAAATGAAAGGACAATTGTAACTATAATGATACTATATATGACTTTTTGTATATTGTGGGAGAAAGACCAATTCAGTAAAAGAGTGATAGGCTGTGATCTTGAGCTACACTGGCTCAACATCTCATATTGTCACAAGTGAAAATTTTATGTTTGCTGTAGACGCTTTCCTACTTTGAAATCTTGAGGGCAAATGCAGAAGTATAAATAAATATTTGAATGTCCATTTCATCATTTATCTTCTTAGCATAAAAAGGTAAAATGAAACAGACTCTGTTTTCAGGTCTGCAAAAGTAATCTCAGTGTTCTCCAGAACTTTTGTGTTTACTAAAGAATATCTGAAGAAGTAGTTGAAGGAAAAAAACTGTCAGCCAGAATTCTATATCCAGTGAAAATGTTCCTCAGAAATAAAGGTGACATGAAAACATTGTCAAGTAAAGGAAAGCCAAAAGAATATGTTGTCAACAGACCTGAGACAGTGAAGAAAATCTCCAGTCAGAAGGGAAATAATACCAGAGGGAAACCTGCAAGATCAGGAAAGAGGAAAGAGCACAGAGATGGTAAATATAGTAGACTGTTCTCCTGAGTTCTCTAAGTATGTTGAATGGTTGAAAGCAAAAATTAGAATATTGTCATGTGGGGTTTTTGAAATGTGCAGAAAAGATGTAATTTGTAAAATAATTATAAAAGGGGGAAGATAAAGAGGCCTATATGGTGGTGAGGTTTTTATATTCTACTTGAAGTGGTAAAATATTTTTTCTATGAGGATTATGAAAAATTAAGTATGTAGATTATAATCCCTAGAACAGCTACTAAAAAGTTATGCATGTATATTGATATATTGTTAAAAACACATTAGATAAATTAGTTTTAAGTGTTAAAAATGTCTGAGTAACCAAAAATTCGGGGAATTAAAAAGAAAGGAATGACAAATAGAGGAAACAAATAAAAAACATAAAATAATAGACCTAAAATCACAATGATTACATCAAATGCAAATGTCCTAAATATATCAGCTAAAAGCCATAGTTAGCATGGATTAAAAATGAACCAACCATATGCTATTTACAAGAAATTAATTTCAAATGAAATAATATAAGTAGTTAAAAGTAAATTAAAATCACAATGAGATATCACCTTATGCCTGTTGGGATCGCTTTTATTAAAAAGTCCAAAAATAATGGATGCTGGCATGGATACAGAGAGAAAAGTATGCTTCTACTTTGTTGGTGGGACTACAAACTAGTGCAAATTCTATGGAAAACAATATGGAGATACCACAAAGAACTAAAAGTAGACCTACCATTTGATCTAGCAATCCTACTTACTGGGTATGGACCCAATGGAAAAGATGTCATTTAATCAAAAAGATACCTGAACTCAAATGTTTAGTGCAGCACAATTCACAATTGCAAAGATGTGGAATCAGCCTAACTGCCCATCAATTCATGAGTAGATTAACAGCATGTGGTGTATGTATATAATGGAATACTCCTCACCCATAAAGAAGGATGATTGAATGCCTTTTCCAACAGTTTGGATGGAACTAGAGATAATTATTCTAAGTGAAGTATCTAAAGAATAGAAAAAAAGATCCACCTTATGTACTCACTATTAAATTATAACTAACTGAAGACCATGCCTGTGGTAAATGTTGCTGCAATATGTCAAATTACAGAGAAGGAAGTCAAGGGGATAGGGAGAGGAGGGGATTGTGAAAACCTACCAAGTGGGTACAGTGAACATGCTAGGTGACAGGCAGTCTTATGACCATGACTCAAGGATTATAAAAATGATGTATGCAACCAAAATCTGTACTCACATCATACTTTGAAATTAAGAAAAAAGAATCGAAATGATATGTCATGCAAACACTAATCAAAGGCAAATTGAAGGGGCTTTCTTAACATCTGATGAAGTAGACCCCTGAGCAAAGTAAATTCCCAGGGCTAAAGAATAGGACATGATATTGCGATAAGAAATTCACTCAAAAGAAATAACAGGTTTTGATGTTTGTACAACTAACAATAAGTTTCAAAATATAAGAGTAAAAAACTGACATAACTGAAAGGTGAAGTGGACAAATCCGCAATTTTGGTGGAGATTTCAAAATCTCTTTCTCAGTAATCCATAGAAATTACAGGGAAACTCAGCAAGGATATAGAAAACTCAAACAACATTATCAACCAACTCAACTTAGTTGGCATTTATACAACATTCTACTCAAAAAAAGCGCATAAGAAGCACTTTTTAAGTACACATATGAAATTCACAAAGACAGATCATATTGTGGGCAAAAATAAACTGTAACAAGTTGAGCAGAATTGAAATGATAGAAGGAATGGTCTCTGACCACAAAAGAATTAAACTAGAAATAAATTTAGTTGAAAAATATCAGGAAAAAATCCCCAAACATGTAGAGGCTAAGTACACTCTTCTTAATAGCATCTATCTACTTTATATGCTGAAAACTACAAAAAGCTGATGAAGAGAGTCAAAGAAGATCTATATAAATGGAAAGACATACTATGGTGGGGATTGGGGAAGATGTCAATTATCCTTAAATCCACAGATTGAGTACAATTTCAATCAAAATTACTACAGGATATTTTAAAGACGTGGCAGCCTCACTCTAAATTTTATGTGGAAAGGCAAAGGAATTAGTATAGCCAAAACAATGATGAAAGTGAAAAACTATGTCAGAGGAATTATACAATCAATTTTAAGACTTAATATAAACTATGGTAATCAAAACAGTATGGTATTGGTGAAGGGACAGATACAAAGATATATGGAACTGAATAGAGACTACAGAAATTGATCCACACATATAGTCAATTGATTTTTTTTCCACAAAGGAATAAAGAAAATTCAATGGAGAAAGGACAGTTCTGTCCATCAAAGTTCATGAGCTGGAAACTGAACCCCTAGTACAATAGTGTTGAGAAGTGGGCCCTTTAAGAGGTGACTAGCTCACAAGGACAGAGTGAATTCCGTCCCCTCTCTGCTTCCTTGTGCCATCTCGTCCTCTCACCACAGGATGGTACAGCGAGAAGGTTCTCACCAGATGCTGGTAACTTGATGTTGAACTATGAGACATAACTTTCTCTTTAAAAATAAATTACTAATCTGTGATATTCTGTTTCAGCAAAACAAAATGGACTAAGATGGTCTTTTTAACAAAGACCATTTAGAAACAGATGTATACGTAAATGCAAAGAACTACAATTTAAACTGCATGTCTCAATACAAAAATTAACAAAAACAGATGGTAAGTCTTCATCTATAACATTAAACCATAAACTTTTAGAAATAACAGGAGCAAATCTTTGTGACCTGGAATTAAGCAAAGAGTTCTTGGTTATGACAAAATTGATAGTTTTGTTCTTTATCAAAATGAAATAGTTTTGCTCTACAAAATACTCTATTAAGAGAATGAAAATGTAAGCCACAGACTAGGAGAAAATATTTGAAAATCACATATCTGACATATTCTGCACTCACATCTGGAAGATATAAACCCCCCTCAAAATATTAATAGTTTTAAAAGTGCACAAAAGGCTTGAATAGACATTTTACCAAAGTAGATAAAAAGATGCAAAATCAGCACAGGGAAAGATGATATCTCTAGCTATTTGGGAAATGTGAATAAAATCAAGATAAAATTGCATGACACATTTATTAAAATGGCTAAAATTGAAACATACTGACAATTAATAATCAGTGCTTCAAAGAATGTGGAAAATCTGGGACTTTCATACATTGCCAGTGGGAATGCAAAGTGATCCAGCAACTTTTTTCCACAGTATGAAAAAAGTTAAAAAATAAAACATCCACTTACCATATGACCCAATCAGTGTGCCCTGGGGCCTTCATTACAAAAATATAAAAATTTATGTTCATAAAAAAGCTACACACAAATGTTTATAATGGATTACATATAATCACCAAAATCCGAAACCACCCAAATATCCTTGGGGGGTGAATGGATAAACCACTGTCATATGTCCACATGAGGGACTCGGCAATAAGAGGGAGCAAACTATTCAGATACACAACATGAATGAACTTCACATACATGATGGTAACAGAAATAAACTAGACTCAAGACAATACAAACGCTATGATTTCATTTATATGTCATTCTGGAAATGGCAAAACTGTAGGGGGGTTTGCCAGGGATTGCCAGAGGTGGGAGGGAGGGAGGATTTGAGAAGAGAGGTATGGCGGGAGGTACCTTGACCACAGTGATATTACATGACTGTATGCGTGTGTTAAAATTCATAAAACCAAACACCAAAATAGGAGCCAGTTTCACTGTACGTTCATTTTTTAAAATGAGAGAAAAGGAAACATATGGACAAAAAGAGGGAAGAAGCAGAAAAATCTGCTTGCCACATAGGATCTCCTGTTGGCAATGTTGTTTCTAATGTTGAACATCAAAGAACATAAAAATCATGAATTCGTTCCCCTTAAAAATCACAAACATTCCTCAGCCAGGTTTTGTTAAGAAAAAAAAAAAAGAATCAAAGTAGGAGAAGGGAGACAGTGTGGCCAAATGCTGCCCAGTGTCCTCTGAGAGCAGGCCAATCCTTCTGAAGGCGCGGAGAGGCCCAGCAGTCTCACAAACTATCCCCTAGGGTGACAGCGCCAGGCCCTCTCTACCTGGATTGGGTGCTTAAGGTTGGATTTCCGCAGGTCCCTCCTGCTGAAAGACTCTCAGGAGAGGAAAGCCCAGGGCTCTGGCCTAAGTGGGAACAACGCCAGCCAGCCCAGCGCGGGACCTGGTATGCGGAAAGGAGAAAGAGTGTCGCAGCCAGTAATCCTCAGGGAGAGAATGAAGCAAGCATGGAAAATGCAGGGAGCTGGGCTGTGAGGCATCCAGGAGAACTGGGGTCCGGCCAGATGCAGCGATGCTTGTGAAAGAGCCATAGGGCCGGCTGGGGGCTGCAAGAGCTCATCAGCTTAGGGACCCCTGCTTCTGCACCCCATGTCCATAGCTCGAGTTAAACCTCACCTCACAACTGTGTGGGGGTCTGGCTGCCTCCTGAAGTCGTACATCACATAACAGGCCCCCAAATCCATGACTATGCGTTTAAAGACATAAAGATTTGTGTCTCTGTGGTATTGATAGAACAGTACATTTGGTTAGGTCAGAAAGTGCCTAAATGGGGCGGCGCCTGTGGCTCAGTCAGTAAGGTGCCGGCCCCATATACCGAGGGTGATGGGTTCAAACCCGGCCTCAGCGAACTGCAACAAGGAAAAAGATAGCCGGGCGTTGCGGCGGGCGCCTATAGTCCCAGCTACTCGGGAGGCTGAGGCAAGAGAATTGCCTAAGCCCAGGAGTTGGAGGTTGCTGTGAGCTGTGGGACGCCATGGCATTCTACCGAGGGCGATAAAGTAAGACTCTGACTCTACAAAAATAAAAAAAGAAAAGAAAGTGCCTAAATGATACAGAGAAAAAGAAGTCATGCTGGAGTGTTTCATGGTGGAGCTTTCTCGGGAAGGGTGGGACAGTGGAGAAAACCTAGGAGCTGCTCTAAGCCCCCTCTCTGTTCTGACTCAACATGTGGCCTCACTCAATCTCCCACTGTATTCACTTTATACTCCCCCTAATCTGTGTTGCTGCTGATCTCATGCCCAAATTTCAAGGCCCAGAAAGATGAAATGACTCTCTTGGCTGACACAGTTCCTGAGTGCCATCCTGCTTTAACTCAGGCCTTCTAATTCCAGAGTCGTGACAGACCTACCTCACTTCTGAGAGAAAGTGCTTACCTTCTCAAGGAAAAACAATTATAGAAATATAGATAGATGGGAAGACAGAATCCCAGGTCCTTGATAACACTTTTTTGTTTGTTTGTAACACAAGACAATGCAACAGAATATACCCACAGGAGAGGAAATCATAGGGAGATGTCCGTCTCAGGCAGAGAGTAACAAGATGCTGTTATATCCCCAGTGTGTGCGTTGGCGCCTGTCAGGTGGCATTCTGACCTTGTGCCTTCACAGACGAGACGCAGAGCGGCTTACAGAGAGGGACTCACGTCAGAGACTACAGTGGGAAGGACACAAATGGGAAGCAATAAAGATTATTCAGTAGGACAAGTGCATAAGGTGAACGTTATTTCCAAAAAGCACAACACATGCCCATTTATTGTTGATAAGGAACCCGTGGCAGTGTTGAAACAGAACAGGCGAACTCTCCAGAAAGGATGAGTGTAGGAATGCTGACCTCACTTCTGATTCTTCAGTGTCAGCATAGATGAAGACATCTCCTTTGTAGAAGAAGGTATCAGAATATGCGAAGCTCTGACTCTTCTGACTCTTCAGATTGCCTGAGGTTAACTTATTTGTCTTCGTACCTCTTAAACTAGTCTAATAGCATGTTGGACACACAGCAGTGTCCAGTAAGTGCTCATTGAAAAAGTTAACACTGTTGACTTTGTAAGCACAAGAGGGCCACGCTAAGAAAAACTATATGTACTGAGGCGATGCCTCCTGAAACTCTTTCAATTCCAGCTGTAGAAGTCAGTTATCATGCTCAGTGTGAGCAGAGGGAAGGTCTAACTCCAATTGTTCAATCCTCTACAGCAGAACTGAAGCAAACCAGGGAAACTTAGAACTTGCAGATTGGCCCTGGAACAGCGTCTCGTACTGAGGGTCTACTAGGCCTCCATGATTAGCTGGAGGGCCTGGGAGCCAATTTCTGGCAATTTCCAAGGAAGGAAACAAATGTCAGCTTGAGGGAAACGTGCTCAAAGGCCCCGAGGTGTAGTTGTGAGCCTTAGCCAGGATCGGGGAGGTTGGAAACAGCTGAGCGAATCGTGGAGGTAGGCAGGATGAAGGTAAACAGCTCGTGAACACAGTGAGACCCGAGGCCCTGTTTTGAAAACAGTTTTAAAAGCCCAGGTCAACCAGATACTAGGATAAGAAAATATAACAGAAACAAACCAGGTTTCTTCTTCTCCACTTTCCATTTATATATTAATACATTGATGACATGTGTCTATTTTAGGGTATACATGTTGAAGTTGAATAGTTCATCTTTTTGTTACTAAAATTTGTCCAAACATAAAACACTCATGTAAGCTGACAAGCTGACAAGCTGAGCTTGCGACTTATTCCGGAACAGTGATGCTTCTGTTTCTTGAGCAATTCGAAAGGAGAGAGATGGTCTCTGCTGTTACCTGTGAGTAGGACTCTTCTTTCTAGGGAACAACACCCTGGAGAGAGATGGGTGTGTCCACAGGATCTCTTCAGTCTCTGACTTGTGGTCAAATACAAGCCAGTTCAGGGAGCTCGGTCCCCACCCGAACCCACAGTGAGTGAGATGCTGGGGTGTGAGCAACCCCCCTTTTCCTGAGGTGCTCCCACGGGCTGTGGTATTAAGACATGCAGCTTATAGTTCTGGCTCTGCTTCTTGAAATTTCTGTGACCACTGGCAACGTAGCTTTCTAAGACTCATTTTCCTCACTAAGATGAGGGAGAATAATCGTATTTGGATCATTGTCGTGAGAAAGATGCATGAGACAATGTAAAAGTTTAAGGCTACTCTGAAAAATAATAAGTGCTCAACAGATATTCGACATTATTGGGGTGTTCCTCACATTGTGAATGGTAGAAGAGAAGTCAGGGTCGCGGCTGGAGGAATCTGCCCATGAGGCGGAGTGCCCTGCTCTGTCCTGGCATTGATTCAGAGCCCTGGGAGGTGGTGGGACTGTCAACTTTGGGAAGAGGGATGTGTGCATTCAGTTGAGAGCAGCTGACAGCAGGCACGGACCCCTCCTGGGGCGGGAGTTCTGGCATCCAGATCTCAGTCTGGGGCGTGGAGACTGCAGGGCTCAGACTTGACTTCTGTTCATCCAGGGACCTGGCCTCTTGGTCAGTTCCTGGTCACCCTACCATCAAAGGGAAGCTTACTAAGTCCAGGGCCCCTTGTTACATCATGGGATTAAAACTGGTGATGATAGGAAACCAGACTTCATCAATTAAATGCACACAGCATCTAAAGAATGCTGGTGCATATAGCGTCTAATAAGTAATCAGCCACCGACTAAAAGGCAGGTCACAACTGGGGGCAGCGGTGAATCCAACCGCAGCAGTGCCATGAGGTCTCCAGATAACCTGGGTTTGCAATAGGACTCAGACCACAGACAAACGGCCCAGCCACTCAGGCCCCAACTGGTTCCTCCTTGAAACGTTGAATCCCAGCTGAAGACCAAGCCAGCCCAGAGGCAGGCAGGTGGACGTCAAAACCTTGAGAAGGTGAGCTTCAGAGGACCGGCTCACATGAGGCTTCCCCTGTACCTACGGAAAGGATCTTTCACTATTTGCCCCAAACAACTACCTACTTTCTGAAATAAAGACAAAAACAACAGACAAAGCGAGACGACTGCTCTGTCCTGTCTATTCTCCCCCAGTGATGTGAGTGTTGAGGAGTTAAATTCTCTTCCATGGCTCCTGCATCCCCCTAGAATAGAGCTCTAAAAGGAGACAGACAGCTGCTTCCGAGCCGCGTGAGGCCGTAATCAGCCCGCAGTGCTTACCAAAGCACAAAGCTCCTGGGAGCACACGCCATTATTCAAATCAGAGCCCAACCCTCTAGTTCTCTCTTTTTAAAATCCTCACACTGAAAAAGTAGGCTGGAACCTTCAAAATCTCTCTGTAATTTTCCTCCAAAATAAACAAAGTGGTCAAGTATTTTTTTTTCCAATTCTGTGGAAACGCCTGAGCAGACACGCAGAATCTCATATTCAGAATGAAGAGCTTTGGAAGGCTGCAGATGTGGTGAGATGATTTCTTTTACACTCAAGTCTAGAAGATTTTTCCAAAGAGAAGACTCTGGTTGAACCACAATTTCAATGGTTACTATCTCCTCAGACCCTTAAGAGAGGGGACCTACATAGACTCAAGGGTAAAACTTGCCCAAATGCTGATAAACGTTAGACGTTACCGAAGTGAGTGAACCTGTGTTTGGTATTGCTCAAGAAGTCTTCCCTGGAGCAAAACTTGCTTAGGCTCAAAGACCCTTCACGTCATGATTGCAACCTACTTTTCCAAACTTGGCTCGCTCACTTCTGCATGCCAGGCCATGTCCTTCACTAACTACACCCTGCTTTCTCCCAAGTCTGAATCCTCACCCATGCTCCCCTCTCTGTCCGGGGGCTCTGCCCAGTCTTCACTGGCAAATTCACACTGATCCTCCAAGACCCAGTCAAAGTCACTTTTTTTGTGACGCCTTCCTGGGCTGTCTCAGGAAGACGTGGCTGTTCCTTTGTGGCCCTCCCTTGTGCCCCTCTGCTAGTCCGGGGCCGCCCCTGTGCTGTAGTCGTCTGTGAGTCTCTGTCTCCTCGAGAGCTGCTCCAGGGGGAGGACTGTAGCTCAGCGTAGCGTGGGCTGGAAGTACTATGTGCTGATTCAATATTGAAATGAAATACAGGGTATGTCTGGTGTTACAATTGTGTGTGTGCGTGTGTGTATGAGACAGGGTGTGTTACTGAAGGCAGGGACATGCCATTGAAGCGTAACCAGGAATCTTTTTCTTGGAAAATTAATGCCAAGTTTTGATGGCCAGTAGTTGCTTTTCGAAGGGTTCCATTTCTCATGGAGAACAGAACCTTGAGAGTTTAGCAAGATGATGACGAGGTTTTGACAGGTGAGGAGAATTTTTATTTTTCTCAAAAAATAAGAAGATGCTAGTAAGACATCACAGAAAAATTCTTCTTCCACAGGGTGAAGGATGAAAGGTTTGTGCATTCTGGGGGTTCTCTTAGTTGGGAACTTGCACATTATGTTTTTGCTACAGAGCTGAAATTTTCATAATGATGGGCACTGTCGGACCACATCGAAGGAGCTCCTTCTGTTAAGGGGCGGGTGTATGGGCGTAGTCTCAGGACATTGCTCAGGAGGTGGCCTTGCAGGGCCGCTCTGAGCATCTCAGAGGCCTGTCCTTTGTGCCAGAGGTCATGTGAACAGGGCCAGGGGTGAGTAGGGAGTGGGCACAGGGCAAAGGGGCAGGAGTTTTGTCCAGGACATTGCCCGACTTTGGACAGGAAAGTTCGTATCTGCGTTTTGGGTTCTAGATTTGTTCGACCAGATCTCTGAAGTGATTTCCAAGAAGCATTTTTGCTGTAAGAATGGGTGACCTCAGGAGTTGGTAAACACTTTTTGATTTTCAGGTACAATAGTATTTTTCTTATTTTGTCCGCCCCTTGAACAATCATGTGGAACATCTTCCCAGAGCTGAGTTTGTACTGTACTTAACCGTGATTTGACTGTTCAGAAATTTTCCAAGAATGAAATGATTCCCTGAGTATTTGCCCATATCCAATGCAAAAGAATGAAAAACAAATCTATAACCACAAGATGAAGAGGTTCTAACATTTACCGAATAATCATTACATGCTAATCACTGGCAATGCCTTATTAGTTCTTAACAATAACTGATCTAAGGCCACAATTTAATCTTGATTTTATAAGTGGTCTGGGATCCACTCAGCTCAATTCATATTTGAACTTTTTCCTTTAACTAAACGTGTATGTGTCCATAGTTCCACCAGCCTGGGATCTTGTGCCTGCTCTCTATAGATGGGAGTTTGCCAGCTGCTTCACTTTTCTATGCAGTTTTAGTTTCTGAAGTGGTGATTTTCACCAGTTGCTATTACTATTACTAATTCACAGGTTCTATGTGCTCAGAGATTAAAATAGAAAATATTTTTGAATAAAGTACAATACCACTGAAAAGTCTAGATTATACAGAAAGGCAGTTTGCACCGTGATGGAGGCAGAAATCTCTGGAGCCAGTCTGCATCCTGGCTCTGACATTCATTGTTGGTGTGACCTTGGGCAAGTCGCTAAACCTCTCAGCACTTTAGATTCCTGGTCTGTAAAATGCAGATAATAAGAGCAGCTAATGCTTCTTATGGGGCGTCTAAGAAAATAACATTCACCTAGAACCCCTGCTATGGCAGGACCTCGCCTACAGTGTGCAGCTAATAAATGTCAGCTAGCATTGCCATTTGTCACGAGGTTGAAGTGCCACAGTGTAAGGACCCTGTTAAGTGTCTTCAATACTCAGGCTGCTGCTGGCCCCAGGAAACATTTAATAAATACTTGTTAGTATTTATTAAATACTAATACCATAACACCCATTGTTACTCGCATTACTGCAACTGTGCATACCATTAGCAGACCAATCTTCAGACTCTCTTGGTGTAGGTTTCCAAAGTAACAGGTGAATTTCTAATCAGTTCCAAGTCCCAGGAATTCTACACACCATGGATAGATTACAACGCTTCGGTGGTTAAGTCCCCTAGTAAATATGTTAAGTTTGTTATTTTCTATTGGGGAAAAATGAGCTGGAGCTGGCAGATACACTAGTAGCTTCCTGGTTTGAACAGGCATGCCAAGGTGGAGACGTAAAAGTTTCCAATACAAACTTTAGACGCAGAAACATCACAGCAGAACACACGGACTTGGATACACCCTCGTCACAATGACACCAGCAAGCATTTTGTCCAATGGAGACAGGGTGGAACTGAAGGAATCAACGGTTTTTGTATGTCATCAAAGACCGGATAACTGATTTTAGTTAATCCCATAATGACAGGCATTTTACACTTTCTGTTCTACAGAAGTGAAATCAGAGGTTCAAAGAAATTAAATGATTTGTCAAAGGAAACTATCATGATTTGAAAGGAGGCAGTCATGTCCAAAACTAGTGCTTTCTGCATTATACCAAGCCTGGCACACAGAAGATTCTCAGTAAATGGAGACTATTACTGAAAATTGTATTTGTCCGGCTTATTTTTAATTTTAAGTGGAGCTTCAGGACTATTCTGGAGGCTAACTTCTCTTTGTCTCTTTGGGGTGAACTAGGCTTTTCTAGCTGAAGGTTGTTCCCAGCCCCAAGAGAAGCTAATCCCAGGGCTGTGTCTCATCCTGCAGTCAGATTTTTTATCTTATCTTACCAAGTCTTAACTCTTGGGAATCTGTCCTGAGGGGAGTACCAAGTGGTCTTGGGTATGGTGGAAGTTTTGGGAGCTCGGCATTATTTAGGCTCGCTTTATGTATGTAGGATGGGAGAATAAAAGTAATTGGGGCAGACTACATGCCAGGCACAATGTTATGGGCTTTGCTGGTATTATGTTATTTAATCTTCACAATTAAAATATTTATAAACATGCACTATTAAAATAGAAGCTATATAGCATAGTAGTTAAATGTGCGTCTTCTGGAAGACCTGGGCATGAATTTTGACTTACTATTGGCAAGTGCCATTTCTCTACCAGTTTTTTTCACCTGTAAAAAGGATTTAATCATGATATCTATGGGATTGTTGTGAGAATTGAATTCAAGGAAAACTTAATAAACTAATGATGTAAATGGATCAGTATAGTTGCCAGAATATAATAAGTGCTCAATTAATGCCCCCTTAATGGCAATCTTTTCGAGGGTAGAGCCCATGTTCATTTAGTTTGTCACCATGTCCCCAGCTCCCCGTACCCAGTGGGTGCTCAGCAAGTATTAAGTATGTGTCGGATAAATAAATGAATGCATAATGAGTACAACAGTATAAGCATTAGAAGGCCAGGACCTGAATTATTATATCAATACTGTAAGGAGGTCTCATGTTAAAATTAAATTAACAAGAACCTCAAGGGAGACTGAAAACTTTCAAACTTTGCTCCCTACCCACCGTTAGTCCTAGGGACAGTTGGAATGCTTTAAGTGGCTTTCCTTTGCCACCTCCTCCTAGACACACACACACACACACACACACACACACACACACACACACACACACGGCTGAGCTGGCAAAGCTCCAAACGCCACTTTGCCTCCGGGCCTTGCACTCCAGGCATGTGCAGGTAGGAGAGGAGGAACCCGGTCTCCTCTAGCTGGTGTGTACATCTAAAATTCAGGTTTACTGAGGTTTGGAATAAGGAATTTAGGATTATCGGAGTTTGGAATTTAGGAAAGTGCCAGAGTTCCCCACATTCCCCTCCCTAATTGTTTGTGAACCTGGGAGCCAGTTCAGAAGTGAATCTATTTCTGGGTCCTGAGAAAGGTCTTGCTCTGAGAGGCAAGTGGAGCTCTGAGCTGAAGTGGGGTCCACTTGACTCCTACAGTTGAGGTCGCCATTTAGTTCCTGCCTGGAATCGCTCTGGCCAGAGGTACTTCTTTGTTAACTATAGTGCAGTAGGGAGGGGATCGGAATGGGAAGGCTCCTGAAGGAGCCACAGTGGCTAACTGGTGGCTTGTCTTTGACAGGATTTGGGGCTCATAGCTTGGGCTGAAATGTAAGTACTTTATAGAAAATGCTTTTGAGCCTGGGCTCCACCCAGCCATGAATTCCATGCAGGGATCTTATCCATGCAATCTCGGCTGCTTTATCTTGACAAACCAAAATAATTGACAAAGGCAAAACAATCTCAATCCATCGAGGCTTATTAAGCCAAAGCAGAGGCTACACCTGGGAAACACACCAACCAGAGACAAATCTGTCGTATTTGTTAGAAAGGAAATTAAGAAGTTCCAGCATTTGTCTTGGCGCCTGTGGCTCAATGGGCTAAGGCGCCAGCCACGTACACCTGAGCTGGCAGGTTCAAATCCATCCTGGGCCCGCCAAGCAACAATGACGGCTGCAACCAAAAAATGGCTGGGCGTTGTGGTGGGCGCCTGTAGTCCCAGCTACTTGGGAGGCGGAGGCAGGAGACTCTCTTGAGCCCAGGAGTTGGAAGTTGCTGTGAGCTGTGATGCCACAGCACTCTACCCAAGGCGACAGCTTGAGGCTCTGTCTCAAAAAAAAGAAGTTCCAGTATTTAAGAGGAATAAGGCATATAGAAAGGAAATAATAGCAGGGGATTGGGTGGCTGGTGAGACAAAATGGTGACATACATGTGAGACTCAGTAATATCTCTATTTTATATAAGATAAGGTGAATGCTAAAAGAGAAAATGGGAGTGGAGGAAGTGTCAGTCTGGTAGATGTCCCTGGGTTGGTGAAAGGATGTTTGATCCTATCGTGTGCCTGCTCTGCCCCTGGGAAGATACATTTATAATTTATTATTTGTGTGGAACTGAACAGACTTTAGTTTTAGGAGCTAGACTTAGCCTGAAGGCCTAAAGTTACACTTTGCATGTCCTTGCTTATGAGAAGACAGCAAGGAATTTCCTTACTGAATGTTCTGGGGGGCAGCTTAGTGCCTTACAAGTGCCTTGGGCTGTCACTTTCCCTTTTGTATAGGGAGTTGGGGAGTGTACTCCTGAGATTTTTATCTTTGTTTATAATCTGTAAAAAGGTTGAAAATCTTTTTCTCCCAGAATTGTTATGAAAATGAAACAAGATGTATGTGCAATTGCTTAAACCAACAGTACAAATAAAATCCTGAGGGGACCGTTAAACAAATAACAGAATTGTTTAACCGGGTGTGTCAATGTGTTAATTTAAAAAAACTCCCAACTTCCACTAAATAGAATTTCTACTTGCCAATTCTGCAAAATTCATTGGAAGTCACTGAAGTTAACTGAATGAATAAAATTCTATTCTGAATAATGTTCTACCATTTATATACTTTTTACTATTTCAGAAGGGTCCTTTTTGATGTTTGAGTCAGAGAGTCTTACTGTATGACAAACTGAGTTTCTAGAAAATCCACACTGCGTTAACCTGTCTTTGCTATTGATCCAGCACTGACAGTGAGTACTACTAGTGACAAGCCTCCACAAAAAAGAAAAAGGATAAAATCAAATGCCATTTCCAGTGCTTCTGTTTCAATACCTACGGCTGGGGGTTTAATTCAAGACTTCCTCAGAGCGGAAGCCCAGGTGACTTAGTGGTGGTGCCTGAAAAGCAGGATGACTGTTGCCTGGCAACGAGAAACATCTGAAAATACCCAGTACCTCTTCTGTTTAGTGTTCGCAGCCCTCTTGATGTTCCAATACACAGAGCAGATGTTAAGCCTCCTGTTTGAATTTCAAAGGCATAAAACAGAGTAGTGAAAAGTGGAGATAGCATTTTCACTTGCAAACTAGCAAATTGGCTTCAGCGCCAAAATCATTGGGAATTTGCAGAGACTCGTTTCCTGCATGTTGCTTCTCCCTTCCTCCTCCCTCAAATAGAACTAGCACACTGCTATTTTTTCCTCCCTTAACCTATACAAGGAGTTAAGCTTCTTCTAAACCAGGAATGCTTGCTGAGAATGTTGATAGAGAAGGGGAGGATAGAAAAAGATTAGGGAACGTCTTGTATTCATTCATTCGCTCACTCACTCATTCACCTATTTGTTCTTTTATTTATCCACTGGTAAATTAAAAAATTAAGTGCTGTATTATTTAGTAACCAAGAGCCAGAGATCAGACATAGTTGAGTTCAAATTCCCACCGCAGGCAGAATGACCACACTTCCCAGTTATTTAACCTCTTACTGGGCTTCAGTTTCCTCTTCAGAAAAGGGAAGAATAATAGGACCTGCTTTGCAGGGGCATTTGGGGGTAAAAATTAAATGAAATAAAATAGGTAAAGGGGGCAACATAGCTCGAGGCACACAGGGAGCTCTCAATATGTTGTGGATGATAATATGGCTACTCTTATTGTTATCTTTCTGGGTAAATGCCCCCTCCAAGTCCACACACAGGAGTGCCGAGGTTTTGGTGACTTCGTGGAGAGGAAAGAGGCTCTGTGGTCAGGATACCTTGACTGCATAACCCGGTGGTGCCTCAGTTTCATCATGGTTAAAATGGGGTAGATAATTACAGTTTACCCTACAGGTTGCTCTGACAATTAAATGAGAGAATTTTTTTTTTTTTTAACACTTTAGCCCAGTGCCAGGCAAATAGTGCTGCACAAAAGTTTACTGCTATCATCATTCTTATTATTACACATGGCCACCACTGGAGTTATAAAGATGAATAAATCATGGTCCCTGACCTTGAGCAGTTTCATGGGGACACAGGCTTCCCTGGAGCTTTCTTAAAAGTAATTACCTAGCAGGGGGCAGGGATGCCAATAGGGGTATAAAGAGAAGGCTGCAGGAGCCCCCAGTAAGAGGGTTACCCTCTTGAGAGAGCCATTGGAACTGTGATTATCTTAAGAGGTAAGTTTCGCCACATGAAAGTCGTAAAGAGTTTATTTCAGCAGATAATGATTTACGAATTGGGCAGCTCCATACCCGAAGTTGTTTGGGGCTCTGCCCAAAAAGCACAAAGGGAAGGCTTTTATAGTGTGAACATGGAAGCACAGCAAAGGAATTATTTAGTTGGTTAAAGTTCAAGCAATTTTCCTTATGTGGACTATGCCAAGGGGCAGTTCAAGCTTGGGACGGACTGAGCTTGTTTGGTTTTCTTTCAAATTATCCACTTATGGGAAATGCGTCTGAGCTGAGTTTCCATTGGCTTAGGGAGGAACGCAGGTGTTAAAACTACCTTGGTCTGGTGGCCTCCTGTTTAATGATTTTAGCAGTCCTTACTCTCGGGTACATAGAAGAATCGCCTTCAACATTATTTATACCTGGGTTCTCCCCTGAGAGATTCTGGGAATTGCTACAGGGCACAACCTGGGCCTCAGGAATTCTTAAAGCTCTCAGATTATTTTGATGTGCAGCCAAGTGCAGTTACGGTAAAGTGCTCCCCACTTGACACTACCCTCTTTTTTGTAAAATTGTCATAAGTATCTGAGGGGAGAAAACCTGCAGTAGTGGCAACACTTTTTATTTTCCTAGAGTAGTGTTGGCATTAATACTAATAGTAAATTGCTATCATTCCTTTGGAATTTAATCATTCCAACAATAGTAAGAGGTACTTCTACCTCCTTCATACAGATGAGGAAACCAGTAATGAAAATATTTCATTCCATTGCCCCGAGTATCACAGCAGGTAGGCAGCAGAAGTCGCTTCTCCTCTGTAGTCAGCTGAAAGCCATCACTTCCCTAGTAGAGGCCCAACCAACTCCGGAAATGAGTTCCACTCCTCATTCTCATCCTTCCTCAGGCCTTTCTTCTTTTATTTCCACTTGCAAGTGGAAAAGTCTAAGTGTGCTCACTTTGTGGTGGTTTGGGGACTGTGTTTTTTGTTGCTATGCTGCGTCAGTCAAGCTAACAATAAGGCACCTTTGGTGGGGGGGCCTGGTGGCTCCCGGAGGCACGGAAGCATTGGTGTGGATGGTAGATGCACTGGTACAAGACTGGGGTTTGGGAAGGTGGGGAGAGCAAGTTGCATTAGAGCTGGGTAAGGTCTGTGGTGCAGAACTGTTTTTACTCAGTAAGGAAAAAGTTGGGTCCTGGCACAGGGACCACAAGCCAGGGAAGAATGACTTTCCCCTTTCCTGAATTTCCTGAGGGCTCTGTTGTGTGGTTTAGATTAAGAGTCGAAGGCCCTGCAGTTAGAAATACAAGGGAGATAAAGGCCAGACATTGTGGCTGTCTAAATTTTTCCACACTAATTTGGAAATAGTATAAACCTTCTAAATACTCCAAATGTACTTGTCTCTGCACACTCCCAAGGATGGGTCAATGAGAGGTGCTCCCATCACCTTATCTTACAAACAACATATAATCATAAAAAGGAACAACAGCTGTTGTTGGGGGAGGTCGTACTTCATGCCAAACATTATGCATACAGTATCTCATTTAATTATTATAAACTCCTGTCAGCTTAGAATTACCATGACCTTGCTATCAATAAAAACACTGAATCTCTAAGACAAAGCATTTTGCAGAAGATCAAGCAGCTGGTAATTTGTGAAGTAGGCAAATGCCTTCAGCCTCTGGTGGCTGACTCCAAAGGTAGGGTAAGGGCCATGAAATACTGGTTGCTGGTGTGCGTCTCAAGTGGATGCTCAAGTTCAACCTTGGACACCTGATTGTGAGATCCAACGAGACGAGATTTCCTGCTCCCTTCCTGCACACTTCAAGGCGTGTCTGTGGTCAGTCAGAGGGGTGGTAAACACAAAATTTGCTAGAATTAAGGCCAAAATGAATGGCTGCCTTCTCTGTTGGTACCTCTTCCACTTTACTTCTAGGTCTATTTTTCTATTTAAAATTTTTGGCTGAAAGGGATGGGGTTTTATTTCTCCTACCATGGATTCTGGAGAAGATGACTTTGACTCTGGTTTTGATATTTCCTCTTGACTATCATAATTATTTCAGATGTGCTGAATCTAAATAACAGCGCAAAAGCACAGGCATGAACAATAATTATAAAAAAAAGTTTTGTTAGTAAAGAAGACTATTTTAGACAACTATAAAAAGCATTCTTTTTTTAGTCTTTCCCAAAATACAAGCATCGCAACCCTTCTGGGGGTTGTATATATCTGGAACTCATTTTCAAACCTTCTTTCCTGTGTGATTAAGCTCCAGTTTGAGCAACATTTCTGTAATCATTAATTTTGTGAAAATAAAACCTGCTCTAATTTATATCACTTGAAATAACTAGCCACAAAATCTGCTGGGTGTTCCAGGCTGGGGCAGTCCTATCCTATGGAAAGGCCTGAAAGACGAATCAGGCTTGATTACGGACAGTGCCTGCAGTGCACGGATAATATCTCCGTCTCTCAAGAAGCTGCTATACAGTGGCAGCATAATTTTGCAGGCCTGGGGTTTTATGGCTTGAAATAGGAAATGACCACCTAAAAAGTGTGTAAAGAATCACCGCTATATGGATTCTCCTGCGTGGGAAGTTCAGAGACTCACAGGAGGTCTCTGCTTAAAGGCCCCAGGAGGGCTGCGTGGGGATGCATTCCGTGGGCAGCTTCCTGGGACATGGCAGGTTTAGGCCCAGTTGGAGGATTAGGCCGGGACATGAGACCTGGGACTTACAGGAAAGGGCATTTTTTTTTGCATTTGAGAGCCTAATAAAGAAGCTCACAGGACCGTCTGTGCTAATTTGGGTTTGGGTCTGAAGAGGAGGAAAGAATGATGGCGCCGGTGATGGTAGGTCACTGGAGAAGTGGAAATAGAAATGGTAGAGACTGGAGACTTGTGAAAACTTCATTTTATGAGAGTCAGGAACTGATAGTGGTGGGGAAGAAAATTTTCTGGCTATGCAAATAGACCATTTATTCCCAACATGAGAATAAAAGGTCCTGTGGCTCCGGAGACTGAGTGTGACACTACTGAGGTGAACTCCAGCCTTGGAGCTCTCATTAGTTGGTGTTATGACCTTGACAAAGCCACTTAGCCTCTTGAGTCTCTCGTTTTTAAATTATAGGAGAAGAGGAAAGGTGATTACTTCTTTGTTCTCTCAAGTATCTTTCAAAGTAGGTTTCTATCTTTGCAAAGGCGGAGCTCTTTGTCCACAATAGTACTGCCCAAGATAAATTTTTAGCAGTAATGGAAACTGTCTATAAACCTGTGTTGACCAATTCAATAGACACTTGCCCCACATGACTACTGACCACTTGAAATATGACTAGTAAGACTGGGAGACTAAGTTTTAAAACGTTATTTAATCGAATTACTATAGCCTCATGTGGCTGATGACTACCATATTTAGAGAGCTCTGCTTAGATTGCTTAAGAACATATAATTGGCTCTATGGGCTAAGGTGCCAGCCACGTACACCTGAGCTGGCAGGTTCAAATCCAGCCTGGCCCGCCAAACAACAACGACAGCTGCAACCAAAAAAATGGCCACGTGTTGTGGCGGGCGCCTGTAGTCCCAGCTACTTGGGAGGCGGAGGCAAGAGACTCACTTGAGCCCAGGAATTGCAGGTTGCTGTGAGCTGTGATGCCAAGGCACTCTATTCAGGGTGACAGCTTGAGGCTCTGTCTCAAAAAAAAAAAAGAAAGAAAAGAAAACACATAATTGGCTTCTAAGTTTGGAATGTCTGCAAAGGTGATGCCCAAAATATTTAATAACTAGCATAAATCAGGGAAGAGACCATCTTTTACTAGATGACCTGTCTCCTTGGGGGCTGCCGCCATTGTTTTGAATCAGCAGATGATTTACATAGCAAATTCACATAGGGCATGCCATTTGCTACCACAACATTTGAAACTTAGTTGTTTTCCACAAAAGATGGAGATTTTAAATAAAATTATCTAAACGTAAAAGTACTTTGTCAACTACTAAAGCCATATTTTTCAAATTCCAGGGTTATAAATTGAAGCGATTTCTTTCCCTAAGGCCACTGTTCATTGGTCTATAAAAGAAAGCATTTCCTTTATTATTTAAGAGAATCACCTTAGATCTGCTTTCTGAATTTTCTCTGGGATTAAAACCTTGGAGAGTTTGTTACTACATGTTGTCATTTAAGCTGCCTTATTAATATATTTTTCCAGAATTTTGCCCAACATTAACTGCATACAGTTAGTTAAGGAATAACATTTTTTTATTTCCTGTGATTGAAACCCTTGGGTCCTTTGTAAATTTCAACATGAGTAGTAAACTTGAAAGCTACTCTTTTTTCCTGGGGTCCGTATCATCACTGGATCGAAATGACCGACACGAGGCTAGAGGATTACCAATGGAGAAGTAAATACCTCTCTGTTGTTTTTCTGTTCTCTCCAGCCACTTCTTTTCCATTTTTCTAAAAGCCTGTGGATAGTGGAGTGGTGGAAAGCACATAGGTGAATCCCAACTCCAAAAGCAGAACTTCTAGTTCTGTGTCCCCGCACTCAGCTCCTTTCCTTACCTGGAAAGTGAGAGTACGAATACTGGATGGAGAGAAGAACGCAAAGTGTTCAGTACCAAGCAAATAGGAGCCCCTTAACAGATGGCTGTTCCTATTACTGGTCAAAACCTCGCTGTCATTCTCCCTCTCTCTTTTTTTTTCACTTTTTCCCTCCTTCCTTATTAAATATTGATCATTCTTTTTATATTCCTCTTGGCTACCTTAAAACCTTACTGGAATAAGGCTCTATGTACAGGTACCTCAATAAATAATCCTCATCCTTTTCTCCTTTTCTACCTCCCCTTCCCTACAAATACATGGTTATCCCATTACTATATATACTATGATAAAGTTGAAGGGAAAAAGTAGGGTAAAGCTACTTAAGCAGGAATAAAGCGTAAAAATTATTAAGCATTTGCTTTGTATAAGGCACAGGGATTAGAAGCTTTCAGTAAGGAAGAAATGTCTGGGCGTGCACCCTGCTTGCATCTGCTTCCGTGAACAGATTTGACAGCAGTGGGCTCCGACTGGGATCACACCTCTTGATTAACAGTTTTTAGCACTGACATTTATACAGAAGTGAATGCTATTAAAACCTAATAGAAAATCATCAGATGAAATGTATTTTTGCTTCAAAAAACTGACCTGAAAGGTAAGCAGCTTTAAGTAACTGAGTTTAGACTGACAATCGCAGGGAGTCCGAGAGGGAAGGATCCTCAGCTCTGGTAACAGAGCTCAGCGGGGTACAGATTCACCCTCAACCCGCAAACTGTTTCTACAGCTTTAAGACTCTGATGTAAGAGTATTTGGAAGGATAAACAGTGTCTTGGATTTCTTTTTTTAACACTACTCATCAAGAGACTGCTGGTGGTTGGAAAAAGAAGTGAGCTCTTTTTCCAGTATTTTGAGTGCCATTTGCACTCCTCAGATATCTCTCTAAATCTTATTCATGTTAGATGTGGAAGAATATTCCAGAACATATTCTTATGTTCTGTAAGGAAATGGAAGTGTTATGACTCAAAGCACATCTCTTCACCTTGTGCCTGTTTCATTTTTTGAAAGAAGGGCATTGGGTTAGCACTATTTGGCCGTATAGCCTGCAAAGTCCTTTGAATGAATCTAAGTTCCGGAGGTCCAGAGATTTAATTTACCATACTGGGTTAGGAATGGAAGCTTCAGAGGGCTTGTGCATGTACTTGTCAAAATATTTGTGAACTTATTATAGATTCAGGCCTAAGAATGCATTTTAAAAGAAACTTGATAAATTTTTTAGACAGTGCAGTGGAATTATTTAGTTGATAGGTCACTAGTGAATTGGATATGAAAAACCTGAGTTTGTATAGCTTGTTGTATATCCATAAGTAATGCATATAGGCTTTAGTTTTCTCATTGTACAATTAAGGTAATTTATTTGCACAGAATTATTTTGAAGATTGAGACTACACACATGAAAATACTCTGCAAACTTAAAGACCTTACTGGACGTAGAACTCTCTAGATCACTTTGGTGACTTTTAGGGTATGCTTTCAAGGGGATTCCCTATATTGCCTGCAATACGAATGAAGCAGACAACCTCTAAGCTTCATTTCAACCTTGAGTCAGTCACTTGAGTGAATTATCCATGGTGCTGAATCTGAGCATATTAATTTATAAAGGGAAATCGTATTTTATGTGAGTGGGTGGTTCTTAATGACTGTGCATAAAGCATAATTTGAATAATCCAAGGCTAATTAAACTGAAGTAGTAAATGTGCAGAAGAAGGGTGCATTGCTGGAACATAGACACCTCCACTAATTGTGGCGATTTTTCCTTCACTTCTTTCTTCTTCCTTCCTTTTCTCTCCTCCACCTCTCCTCCTTTGCCTTCAAACGTGCTTTTATATATCTAGGTCCAGAATTATCTATTATATACCAGAGCTCTCTCTCATAACTAGCCACTTATTGTTTCATAGAAGTTATTTGGCCTTCTATAAAGTGTTTTAGTGTATTTAACCTTCGTTCCAAAATTATTTGTTTTAGGAATTTGTTTTTACACCAACACTATGATTGGATGAATAATTAGAAACTTCATTGTAGCAAATGAAAAAGGCATATATAAGCATAACAGTAAGTAATACAATAATAGCCGAATAGTCACCAGACTTATCTGCCAAAGTTTTGATATATGCAACATGATTCTGGGGATAGGAGTTACTGATGCCATGTAGTGACAGCATAACATAATTTATAATTCACTTGTGTTACTGACTTTGAAATTATATGGTTCTTAATTTTTAAAAGCCATAGGATTCTATTATATAGAATTTTGTGTATAAAGTGACTTCATTAATATTTTATACATGATACTATTTTAAATTTGCATGATCTAAGTTTGCCCAAAGTTGTCAATTATGCTACATTTTAAGTAACGTGCTTAAGACTCTTGATTTTTTCCTGTCCTCTGCTAACATTGATTTGTGGAAAACTACTCCAGCCAAGCTTAATATTTAAAAAATGACAGGTGCAACTGTACATAAGAAAGCAGTGAAGAATTAAAGCACTTGAGTACATAGATATTCCCAATGCTTTCAAAAGATGAGTTTTTTTATGAAGTCTGGCTATGCATAGCTAATGATTCAACCATTTCTGGAACCCCAATAGAGCCTTTTTTCTTTTCATGAGTTTTCTTATAATATTTCATGTTTCCACAGATCTACTGTGGAGCAGTGGTAGGAGCATATGACTGGAGCAGGAAGACCCAAGTTCAAGTCCCCACTTTCTTGCTTTACGACCTTGAAAAGACACTGTTCCGTGCTTGGAAGGACACCTCGTCTCACAAGCTTTGTTTCCTTCTCCAGGCACAGGAAGGGGTAGAGAGACATTTTCCAGATTATTTGGGTAGTAAATGAGACAATTTGGATGACGTTCTTCTATAACTGTTAAAGTGCTTTATAAACGCAAGGTGTTTATTATTACTAGTAAAATGTATCTTCTTTGGACACTACACAAAGCACCATAAAATGAGAGAACAATTATGATCTTAAAAATCTCTGATTTTAAGGATTCTTGCCATTACCAAGTCAACCTATATTTATTTTTTACCACATTAATTTTTGAGGGAAGAATGCCGCAAATTTACTTTAACAATAGAAATTCACATTATAGTTTACAACACTTATTGTTTTCCTTAGAACCAGGATTTTCTAAATGTTACTTTTAAAATAATTTTAAAATGCATAATAATTTATCTGAAGACTTTGATTTAACTTAAGCCGAAATAGATTATGGGTTTACAGTTTCTGTTCTCTAATTCTTATAGCTTTATTTTATTTATTTATTTTTCTTAAAGTAGTTTTTTTTTTACAATATGAAAAACTTATTGAAACATTTGCTACCCAACTAAAGATAAATATTGTTAACACAGTTGATACATAATGTTATTCAAATTTCTTGTTAGGAATATGAAGAGAGTTTACCACCTTTACTTAAATCTTACTCTATTTTTCTCATATCCAATAGCTATTTTGTCTCCTGCACAAAATTAAAAAATATGCAACAATAAAATACATAAAAGTCCATTAAAAACATACAATTTGAACTAGAAGCTCAATAGTAAAAATAAGTTAAACATTGCATCTATTTTTAGATGACTTTTCCTTTTTTCTTTTTTCTTTTTCTTCTCTTTTCACTGTTTCTGGAATTGTAGATGGGACAAAATCATTTCAGACCCCTGAGATAAGTATCATCTATGTATAATGTACGAACTATAAATGAAAAAGCATTGTTATCAGGTATTCAACCTCAGAGTTAGCACATTTATTTATTTTTTTGCTGTACAAGTTCTATTTTTGTGTACCGTTCTCAGGATAAATTTGTCATTATCTTTGTATTAGAAGAATCATTATTTACTACGTTGTCACTTAATCTAGAGCCCAAGGTATCACTTGTGATAACAAATTTCAAGAAGTTGTTAGAAAAATATAATCACGTCCTTGAGTTTTTAAAATTCAGGTTATAATTGTCATAACCAGTTTTATTTAGTTCTACAGATAAAGTAGCAAAATTTGCCAAAAGACTAAACTTTAAATTATTGTTCTATAAAGTATCTTTCACCTGAGCACTCAGAATCTCATGAGTTTCTTTATCTTTTCAAATTGCTTAAGTCTGTGAATTGTTATTTGCAATGTAAAAGCAAAAGAGAGAATTGTCACTTGACCACTTAATTCTTAATTCTCAAATTTTCTCACCTCAAATCTCTTACTCACTTTCTTTCCCTCATAGCTTATGAAGAAGTTCAGGACTAGAATCCAACCTTTCGTTGATTGAGTTTACCTTAGCAACAGTGAAGTTCAAGGAAGGTTTCAACTGTGTGAGGCAAAGGCATTTTTGTTTCGGACTATACTCCTCTGTAGTTTCATCTTTAGGAAAAAAGCCCATTTAAAGAAAAAAAAGTAGTTTATAGAAATCTTCTGTCTCCCAGGAACTTTTGATTTTTTCCTTTTTTCTTCACTCAAATTTTTAAAGTTATTTTCAGAGGGCTAAAAAAATAAGTAAAATACTGCAAATGTCAAAATTACAGAATTTTCCTAATAGTTTCTGTTGGTGTCTTGGGAGCAAAACCAGCAATCATAATAGTCATACCTCATAAAGTAACAAGACCTGAGATTTTGATTTTGATTCAAACTTTGTTTTACAAACCCCTGGTTACTTCCCCAATTTGGAAACTTTCTCTGCCCTGCGGTGCTGTTTGCAGCCCTGTTCCCCTGCTTGACTCACAGAATTCCGGGGCACTACGCTAATTCTCACAAACAGCAGGGCACTTTGGCGTTCTGCTGGTTACAAATCTTTCCTGTTATCTTTGCAAAAGTCTTCATTTAGTGGAAGCCTCTTGGTTTCCATTGGGCAGCGGTGTAGAGACTCCAGCTCAGGAGCACACAGAGGTATACTACAAAAATAGGACGAGACTCAGTGAGGAACCTCCTGGAAGTACACGATCTTGGAGTTACCAGGACACGCTTCAAAGTTGATCTGACTTCCCGAATAGTTACTCATGCAGTTCCTCATGTGGAAGTAAATAAGGGTCAGCCCTTTTTACATGATACTGCCTGTTTTGGAAAATGTCATGGCCGCAGCCAGATAGAATACAGAGGCTTGCTTAGTTCTCATTTCCAAGAGCGCCCTGGTGCAGATTTGGATGGAAATTCATGGTTCTTCTGTGTTACCCTGGGTCACCTCCACTGGGCCACTTTGTCCTCAGATGATATTTGTTTTTCTAAATTAAGAATGCTCAAGAGACGTTTCCCATCCATCTAAATCTGTTCACAGATCTAATATACAGAGACTTGCTAATTTGCTTCTGTGATTTAAAAAAATAAATAAAAGCTGTCTACACTTCATGCCAGTAGAAACTGACGATCCACAGTTGGTTGGGATATAATTTGTTCCTCTCTTAGATGTAAAGATCCCTGAATTAAGCAGATACAGTCTGTCTAGATATCAGCCTCTGATTCATCAGGGAGCCTCCTCAGTAACTAGCTTTTTCTTTTTGATTATTTGGGGTTTTGGTAAGGTTTTTCAATTAAGGTGAAAAGCTAAACGTGGTACACCATATACGAATATGGACCTGTGGGCACATATTCATGAGAGGGGCTGCCGGATGGGCTTGAGGACGCAGATTCCCAAATAGGGCACCATGGAATTCGAAAAAAGAGCCAGAGCAGCTTTCCCCTAAAGCAGGCTACGTGGGCCGCATTGGAGAGGGGCCAGCCCTTCCTCTATTCCAGCAAAGGAACATCCTTCTCTCTGAAGATAGAGAAACAGAGGAACCTGAATATACCAGCCTTGCCAAGTTCCTGTCAGTTTATTCACATTATGCCCTGGTATTTGTCCCGTTATACGTCTTAATGTCTACCCACTTCTTCACCAAACCTAGTAGAAAAATACACAGGTTTACCCATTTCTTTGGGTCTTCATTTTTTTCTTCTTCTTCTTCTTCTTTTTTTTTTTATTGTTGGTGATTCATTGAGGGTACAAGAGACCAGATTACACTGATTGCATTTGTTAGGTAAAGTCCCTCTTACAGTTGTGTTTTCCTCCCCAAAGTGGTCTTCATTTCTTTATGAAGACTCTCATGTCATAAAAAACTTGTATTAAGATTGGGTGCAGGGGTTCATGCCTGTCATCCCAGTACTCTGGGAGGCCGTGGTGGGAGGATTCCTTGAGCTCAGGAGTTAAAGAGTGAGACCCCATCTGTACCAAAAACAGAAAAACTAGCCAGGAGGACGCAGATTCCCAAACAGGGCACCTACAGGGTGGTGCATGCCTGTAGTTCCAGCTACGCAGGAGGCTGAGGCAAGAGGATCTCTTGAGCTCAGGAGAGTGAGGTGGCTGGAAATATGATGATACTGTGGCACTCTCCCCAGGGTGACAGAGGGAGACTCTGTCGCAACAAAACAAAAGAAACAAGCAAGCAAAAACTCCAAAGAACCATTTATATTACATACATTTATGTTCTTTTCTCTTGTTAATCTGCCTTTTGTTATAGAAGCTTCAGCTATGAACCCAGAATGTGTGAGAAAAAGATGTTTTTCATTCTCTACATACTAAGAAGTGACAGTTTCCTATTTGCAAAATTGTGAAACCTTCGAAGTTTATTTTATGTTTCTTACATAATGCAATGACTGGGACTGTGTTAGGACTGAACACTAGAGTTCCTAAGCAATATTTCGTAAGAACGCTGGTTGTGACAGTCATAAAACCTGAGGAAATTTCTACTTTGATTAGCGAGATTTCCTAACATGTGGTACTTATTCCTAATTTAAAAGGGTAAAGGATAATTTACATAGAAAATATTAGTTAGACTATTAAATGTATAACCAGGTTTTCCTTCCTAGGTTTTTATCTATTATTGCTTATTCTTTCAGACGGATAATATTTAAAACAGGAAGTACTTTTTGGACTCTGGGAACATTGCTTATGATATTTATGGTGAGCAGATAACAGCTGCCCAGGTTTGCAGTTAATAATTTCCTAACAGCAATCTTCCTAGCTGCACATCAATAGCCCTGCAAGGCAATGGGATGATGTTATCTACAAACAAGGTGACTCAAGTATTAAATATTAATTTATTAATATAAAAATGAGAACAGTATTGTTGTGGTTGGCTGATTTGGCAAGGATGAGCAACAGCTTCCTGGATCTCTCTCTGCTGACACCCCCAGGCTAACATGGAGTTCTAGTCCCATATCTCAACAACAGGTACCCCAAGACATCTGTGAAAGAACCACTAACAGAAGCGTTCTTAAACGTGGGTCCCTTGGGTTAAACTAGGGCATTATTGTTGCTAATGATGGCATGTTCTATGAGCTTTTAAAATACTGACAGCTACTAGTCCCACCCCCACCAGCACTCTGAGCTGTCAAGGGCCCTGTCTATCTGCAGATGCCAGTACTAGGCTTGAGTGCAATCCCAACCTGCCTCGCTTCAGAGTCCTTGCTTGTCACTGGGCCACTCTCTGCCTTGTATTCAGTGGCTTCCTCCTAGTCTGTGGCCACCTGACCAGGTGGAGTTAAGCAATGGCAGCGTCCCTGGAGAAGATGGCCACAGTCAGGGTTCAGAAGGGGCAGAGCATGAGAGGAGGAGAGAATGCCTTCCAAATGGGATCTGTGCATTTATTTAGACAAGGGAGAGTATGGGCAGATGCATATTTTTAAAATAAACTTAACTGTGTATATTGAAGGTATACAGAATGATGTTAAGAGGTACACATAGACAGTAAAAAGATTACTGTAGTGAAGCAAATGAACATAATCCATCATCTCATGTAGTTACCCAATTTTTTTTTGTAGCAAAACAGCTCAAATCTACTCAATTTGCATGAATCCCATTCATGGTACATTTTTAGATTTGTTCATCCTGCCTATGTGATAATTTGTATCCTTGGATGTACAGCTCCCCATTTTCTACCCTTCCCTACCCTTGGTAGCCACTGGTTTATTCTCTATCTCTGTATATATTTTATTTTTTAAAGAAATTTCATGTATAAGTGAGATCATGTAATATTTTTCTTTCCACGTATGGCTTATTTCACTTTTCATGTTGTTCCCCAGACTTATCCATGCTGTAGCAAATGGCAAGCTCTCATAATTTGGGGGGATGAATAATATTCCATTGTGTACATGCACCACAGTTTCTTTGTTGATTCGTCTATTGATGTGCACTTAGCTTGTTTCCATGTCTTGGCTGTTGTGAATAACATTGCAGTGACCATGGAAGTGTAGATATCTTTACGAGATGATAATTTCATTTCCTCTGGGATGTACTTGTTACTATAGTGGTGAATATCTCCATCAGTTATTTCTTCTGAGTATATACCCAGAAGAAGGATATCTGGGTCTCATGGTCATGTTATTTTTAATTTAGAAACTTTCTTACCATTTTCTATAATGGCTATACCAACTCTTTACGCCTTGCCACCAATGGCGTAAAGAGTTCCCTTTCTCTACACCCTTGCCAAAAACTATCATTTGAATTTTTGAGTATGGCCAGGCAGATGAGTGTTTTTTATAAGTATTCTATAAGCCTGCGAAATCAGAGTCTTTAAGCAAAGAAGAGTAGTCAATGCGTGAAGGTTAAACTGAAATTTAGACAGCACTGTACAATTCAATATCCACTAGGCACGTAGGCCATTGAGCACGTGAAATGCGGCTAATCTGCAAAGAGAGATGCTGTTAAGTACAAAATACTCATCTGAATTTGAGACTTAGTGTTAAAAGGGAGGTGAAATATTTCATTAACAGTTTCTATATGATCACATCTTTGAATAATATTTTAGATATGTTGGGCTAAACAAATCTTCAAAATTAATTTTAACTATTTCTTTTTACTTTGCTTTGATGTGATTGTTAGCTAATTTAAGATAAAATATATGGGTCATAGTTTTGACCTCTGTTATATTTCTGTTGGACAGTGTTGATCTTGATTTTGAAATTAGGGGGAATATTGCCTAGGAGATTCTGAAAGAAATAGTCAATTAAATAAGTGATAAATGAAAGTTATAATTGAGGATGGTGTTCTTGTGGCTGTTGCAGCTTAGAAAAATTTGCAAAGAGAAAACATTAGATGGAGGAAAGAGACGTCCAACAAACAGTTACTGCACACTGACCACCTGCTGGGGTACTAGCCCGCTATCTCTCTTCATCCCCACCACAATCCTGGTATGTACCTGAGTGATCTTTGTCTTGCACAGATGAGAAAACTGCAGTTTTGCAGTGGTAAGTAATTTGCCCCAAATTACTTAACCTATTGAAATAAGATTGGAGGTTCAGGATCACGTTTGTTCCCTGTCCTTCCACTTGTCCAGGGAGGCAGACAAGAATGGTATGAGGTGCCAGGGCCATGGCTGTAAGGATGGGAAACACTTAAAAAATGCTGCAGCAGACAACATAGCAGGCTTCGAAAAGAAACAAGTACAAATAGTTAAAAAAAAGAGACTGGATGCTTGTAGCTGGGTGGTTAGGGAGCTGGCCACATGTGCCGAGGCAAGTGGGTTTGAACCCAGCCCAGACCAGCTAAATAACAATAACAACTGCAACAAAAAACAGTTGGGTGTTGTGGCAGATGCCTGTAGTCCCAGCTCCTTGGGAGACTGAGGCAAGAGAATTGCTTAAGCCCTGGGCGGTGCCTGTGGCTCAGTGAGTAGGGCGCTGGCCCCATATACAGAAGGTGGGGGGTTCAAACTCGGCCCCAGCCAAACTGCAAAACAGAAAAAGAGCCGAGCGTGTGGTGGGCACCTGTAGTCCCGGCTACTGGGGAGGCTGAGGCAAGAGAATCGCCTAAGCCCAGGAGTTGGAGGTTGCTGTGAGCTGTGTGACGCCATGGCACTCTACCGAGGGGGATAGAGTGAGACTCTGTCTCTACAAACAAAACAAAACAAAAAAGAATTGCTTAAAAAGAAAAGCCCAAGAGTTTAAGGTTGCGGTGAGCTATGACTTCACAGCACTCTACTGAGGGTGATATAGTGAGATTCTGTCTCCAAAAAAAAAAGATAAAAGAGACTTCAACAAACTTTAGAACCAAAGTCCCAGGGATACTGAGAGTCCCAGGAGAGACAAAGACTCAAGTCTCAAGTTGGAAGTTATGCTGATGAAATGGCACTGCTCTCCCCAAACCCATTCTATGAATCCACTGTGACAATTAGGCTGGGTGCAGTGGCTCACACCCGCAACCCTAGCACTAGCACTCCAAGAGGCCAAGGGGGGAGGACGACTTGAGGTCCAAAGTTCAATATTAATAATATATGTTAAGTAGACTCCTTCAGTATGCAAGGCAGGCGCTAGCAGGATGGAAGAGGAAAAGAGAGACAAAATATATTTTCTCGTCTTTTGTCTACTTGGAAGGCAAGAAATAAGCCATTGAAACCACCAAAAGACAACAAAGTTTGGGGGAGTGGAATGACAACTTACTAGGTGTTAGAAGGGCTGTGGATGTTTGGACAGCACTCAGCGTGACCTCGTATGAGTTCCTCAACCTTCCCATGCTCTGTTTTCTTACCTGTAAAGTTGCCATGACATTCTCTGTCCCACCTTTCATGGCTGTTTGTAAGAACTAATGTCCAAATGAAACAATGTATATGAATACATGGTATGAATTGTAAAGTTCTATATATGACTTGAAAATCTGTTCATTAGACGTTATTGGTCTAAACAGATAGAAGGCTGTTGATTGGGGGGAGGGCAATGATATCCTCTGACTTCTGACTCATTCCCTGTAGCACCTGAATGTGAAGTCCATTGACTGAGTTAGCTATTTAAAGTTAGCTATTGCACATCTAACTAATTCATCTCATAGCCGTCCTGGGAAGTTGGTATTGTTCAACTTATTTTACTTACGAGAAAACTGCCGCTCTGATTCTTAGTGACTTTATTGGCATAAAGTGCAAGATGATGGTGTTAAATCTATATTTTCTGATACAGGTTCCATGCTCTGACCTCCAATCCCCAGAGTCTGATTCTCTGGGTCATGTGTCTGTGTATTTTGTAGAGATTAAAACTTTGCAGAGATAACGACAGGTAGCTAGGCTCAGCAGTCACTGCTCTAGCGAGCTCTGGGTGACAGAAGATGTCCCGTGAGGCCGCTCAGAGCTCTGACTAAGAGAAAGAATAATCCCAGTTTGCTTCCTGGAGTGTCTACTGACCGGACCCAATCCCATCCTGCAGGAACACAGAGGTAGCCTAAAACTCTTTTGGCGACATCCTTTTCAACACATCTGGAATGATGTGTGCTATTCGTCAAGGGCCCCTGTGGAAGGCATCTTCTCCAGACTCCACGTCTATTATTTCTTTTGTTACTAGGACATCTTTTGCTGAGAGAATAGAAAGGCGAGTTTTAGAAATGAGCGAGGTCATTGTCACAAACCGTGAGAGCAAAGCTAGGGGAGCTTGGGGTCTTCTGCATCTGCCTAGACCAGATGTGTACAGATTCTAGCAGGGACGTCTCAGAAGCTCCCTTAGCATCTCCAAGAGCCAAGGAGGAAAGTCAGAAATTCCTCATGTTAGAATCGGGTTCTAATATTTCCTTTCTCAGTAAAAGGTGATATGAAGTAGTTTAGATGCATTTCTATTTATTTTTTGCATTGTCATTTCTCAAAACAATTTAAGAAAACAGCAACAGCAATGCAGACTCTTCAAAAATAAAGAAGAAAGTTTAGATAAAGAACGGCCTACGCGGTGACAGCCAGTCTCCAGACAGCCCAGCTGTGAGGAGAGGGGCTGTCAAAGAAGCTGGAGGGTGCGGGAAAGCTGCTCCTAGCCAGACAGGCCTTAAAGAGACCCCTGGGCCCCACTAGGCAGACACTGGTGGAGGCAGATAGAAGGAAAAGGCAGTCCTGTGTGGTCTCCAGCCCAATCTGGCCTTATCTCTCTCCCACAGGCTTTGCTGCAACTTTGCTGGGATTAGGGAAGATGTGTATAGTCTCATTCCAAAAGAAAAGGGGGTGGGAAGCAGAAACAACCCGCCGCTAATTTGTGTGCAGGGGACACCCCAGGGCTGCTCAGGCTCCTGAGGGCTGTGTACCTGCAACCTTGACGTCCAGGCAAGATGCCATCTACCCTTCCCCACTGTCACTGCCAAGGTCAGAGTCTACACTTGTCCTCTAACTGCTTGAGGGAGAAGCTCTGAAATGTGTTTTTAGGGACATTTCCAAGGACAGAGCGTCTTGCGAAAGGGAACATTTTAAGTCACCTTGTCTTAACTCCTTATTGAAAAGAAATTAGGGAAACATATACCGAAATCAAACCGTAGAAGCTCTGGAATGATGCGTGCTCAACCCAGGCTTCACTGAACTAGGGAGTTTTCAAATCTTACATCTTTGTGAGTGCTTGTTAGGCCAGTGTTCTACTTTTTGGTCGGCTTTATATTAACCGAAACCCCCAGAAGTCAAAGGGGAAGGAGCAGGTGAGCATGAACATGCGTTTAACTTTCCTTTGTTTACAAAGATATTTTAAATGTGCACATGACCTCTCCTGCCAGTCCCTGAGACCTTCCTTGAACATAATCTCCACCTCCAGCCCTTCTTTTGTGGATCTAAATCATCCAGCCACCGGGCCAGCCTTGTGTGAGATTATGCGCCGCTGTGTACTGATGCCCCAGTGGACTGCAGGCTCTGAGCGGAAAGCAGTGTCTGTGAAACGCCTGCTGAAATCAGGCACGGTGCTAGGTATTTTGATGCTCATTCATTCATTCATTCCACTGATGTAATTTACGTTTTTACTTAATAACATATCATATTGGCGATTACTGTTAATGTAGCTTATATCTTTCGGGGAACTGGTTGACAAATAAATAAACTAAGTGAACCGAACAATTACAGCTATTGTTACAAGTTAAGAAGGATATAAATAAGGTTCCATGATAGAGAACAATGGAAGGATCTACTTTAGAAATGAGATTAGGATAAGTGCATTGTTCTCTTTGAATCTGAGTCCTGAGTGGCAGGCGAGGTCGGCAGCCACAGAGCACTGCCCGACCCCTCCTCTTTCCAGGACGCATCAGCCTTCCTTCCGCCACTCACTTGAGAGCCTGGCTCCTGGAACTCCTGATGCCTTCCTGTTCTTCCTCCTGATACAGCAGTCGGAGGAATCCCCAGTGGATGAGGTCTTCTGAGGCGTCATGGACCGGTGACTGTCAGTCTGGTGGGTTCCAGACAGTGCCACAGACAGGGCTCGGCCTATGCAAAATAGTCTCCAAGGCAACCCCAGTTTGATGAGCCATTCCCAGGAGAGGCTGAAGGTAGAAAGAAGTTCATCTGGTTTCTCCGATAGTTTTGCCAGGTTTTCCTCTTTCCTCTCCCTTTCTCCTTTTGGGCCACTTTCTGGTGAGCGTGGCTTCTCTTTACCTGCTGTTAAGACCTCAGGTCAGAGTGGCAGGAGGAGGCTGGGGAGGGAAACCCCAGCTTTGAGGGTCCTGGTGGGTCGGGGGTTGGGGTGGGGGCAGGGCAGAGAGGAGGAAGGTGAGTGTGGTGGGTGCCTCCCGGGCTGCACAGACAGGTGGTGTCCTGCGGGGCTTCCTGCGTGCCGGCTCGTCTGTGTGAGTCCCCGTCCCTGTGCCCTCTGCTCTCTCTTCCTTCCCTTGGTCCTCAATCTGCTTTTCTTTTGTTGTTCAGAGTCCAAAGTTGTCCTCCAGGCAAATCTTTTTCTAAGGCTTCTTCCAACATTTTTGCCGCAAAAACTATTTATCAAACTACCAACACATAGAAAGAGGAGTGGAATCCCTTAGTCAAGAGCCATCTGGGAACTGCTGGGAGTTTGATCTTCCACTACCAGTGGTCTGAGTCGTGTTTTGGTTTGAGCATTTTTTACTTGTCTTAACTGGGACAGAGGTTACAACATGAGGAAATCAAAGTTCAGCTAACAAAGATATCCCTTCTGAGACAGTTTCGTGTCTCTCTGCTGTGGTGGTGGGGGCAGCAGTGTGCAGGACAGGCTCAGGCTCTCTGGGAATCTAGGCCGACTGCTTTGTGGGAGGTTGGGGGGCACAGTCTTTTCTGTTTCCTCATTTGACCCCAGGGATTATGCCTCTGGCACTCTTGTGAGGACTCAGTGAGGACTGCAGCTGAAAGTGTTTTCAAACTTTAAAATGCTAACAAAAAAAAGGGGGGGGGAGGTATTATCTTTCCCCAGCTGGAAAGGTCAGGAATAAGTGAATGTCAGGCAGAACATGTGCGGTTGTGTGGGCCGCACCAACCCTCGTGGGGTCTGCGTGCCAGGCTTCAGGCACCACTCCAGACACATTTGCTGTAAGAGGTTACTTTACCTCGAAGTGGCTTATTTTTCACCTGTTTATAGGTTATTGTTACCTGGGCGACAGTGAAAAACTCAAGCTTAGGGCTGAGTGGCCTCCTTGAGAGGCAGAGGGGTACGATCATTTTGCCAGGATGTGCCTTTTGCAGAGGCGGGGGTAGAGAGAGCGGTGTGCGGAGGCTGGAGGAGAAAACAGGAGTGTTGAGGAGGCTGTGAGGTCCGACAGAAGAGTGACTCCTGCCCCTCCTGCTAGCCCAGCCTGCACTATCCATCCTGTGTGTCGGTGTCAGGGTCTGTGGGTCAGTCCCCTCTCTGACTGACAGCAATTGCACTGCCTGGTGTGAAGCCTTGGTCATTTGTGCCCGTCAAGCTAGTCTTGTCACCAAAGCCCTGCTTGTCCCCCGGGCAGCCTCCCTTTCCCCACTGGGCCCTGAGTCCTTCCAGGACGCCAGCCTGCCTTCTCTAACTGTGTCCCTCTCGGGCCTCACTGCTTTCTCTAGAGCACTGCTGCAGCCCAGATAAGAGTATTAAATGAATTGGGGGTTAGAAAGATTTGACTACTGACCCCTTGTTATACTAGCTGGGGCGGCTTTGAGCAAGCTGACTGACCCTCCTGAGGCTCAGTATTTTCATTTTTAGAATGGGGGTCATAGGTGTTTTGAAGAGCTATGAGGTAACGTATGTGGAGTACCTAACAGACCTGGTGCAGGATATGTGGTCAGGAAATGATGGATGTGACTATGGCTGGTGTTGCACACGCAGAGGCTCCCTGTCCGCCTGCCAGGGGGCGGAGTCCCCTAGCCACTGGATCTGAAATTTCAGATGCCAGCCCTTGTTTTGGAATAATGCCTCTGTCATTCATGCTTATTCCTGAGGCCGAGTCTGTTCTCTTACCCCCAGAAGTGGTGGAATAAGGCAGAGAGCTAGTTTCACTTTTAAGTAGCCTTTTCCAAGAAAATGTGTGCACACTAATCAGAGAGTCCCTGTATTTATCAAAGCAAACATGGTATTTTATATCTAAGGAAAAGTGCTAGATGCTAACTTGCACTCTTGACTTGCCCGTGCCGGCCCTTGCTCAGGATTCGTCCTGAGTTTACCCGGAGCAGGTGTGTTGGAAGTTCTGACACCCGCAGAAATCAAGCCCTGCGGGAAAGTTGGCAGTTCATGCTTATAAACTGAACGTCCCCTAGGTCTCCTTGGAGTGTCCTCTGAAACATAGTGACTGGTTCTTAGCAGAGAAACAAACTCTTGTTATTTTAGATTCCTCAGGTTCTGGCAATCTCGGCCGATGTTTACTACTCAGTAATTTAAATACACCAGGCTGTTCACAAGTGCTTATTAAAAGGCTCATTAGGCTTTTAAATACTGAATAAGTTGTATGAAAGTACATGCTGATGATTGAATGAAAATGAATCAAAATTAGATTTTAAAATCATATTATCCTTCATTCAACATTTAACAAATATTTACTAATTTTCCACCTGGTGCCAGACATGGGGCTGGGGATTCAAAATAATAAACACATCTGCCCTTATGAAGCATACCTTCTATGGTAACAATTAGCAAAATAAATTGATAAATAATGTGTTATATTTGAAGATGATACTGTTATATAGGAAAACATTAGGTGGGAAGGAGGGTAGGAAACACAGGAGCTGTGGTTATTCACATTTCAATGGGGGAGAGAAAGTGTCACTGGGAATTTGAGAGTGCAATGCATGGAATTTTGGGAGAAGAGCCTTCTAGGTGAGGACCGAGAGGGGAGAAGGGCACCTTGCAGACAGACCATGCCCAGCGTCCTCCAAGAACCACAGGCCACAGGCGTGGCTGAGCCAGGGAAGAGTGGCATGAGAGCTCCTTGTGGCGGCCAGGTTGTGAAGGCCTGGGAAGCGATTGTGAAGACTCTGGTTTCTACTCTGGGAAGAAAGCTCTGATCTGACCTGCCCGTTGGCAAGGTCACTTGTGCTGCCCTTGGGGGATGGACTGTGGCTGGGTTGTGGGGTGTAGAGGTTGGAGCAGGGAGACCTGCAGGCTCTGAGATGAGAGATAAAGGGAGTTTGGCTTAACAGGGTAGCAGCAGTGGTGCCAGATCTGGTTGTATTTTGAAGGTAAAGTTGGCCAGACTTTGTGATGGATTAGATCCGTGGTTCTCAGCCTGTGGGTGGTGACCGCTTTTCATCCTGCATATCAGAAATTGACTAGGAAAATGGAATATACTTGCCTGTGGGTCATGAATGAAAATAAGTCAGGGGTGGGGAACCTGTGGCCTCAAGTCTAGATGTGGCCCCTTGACTGAATCCAAACCTCACAGAACAAATCTCTTTATTAAAAGGATTTGTTCAGTAAAAGGCCACACTGAAGGATCCAGAAGGCCACATGTGGCCCCAGGCTACAGTTTCCTGGGTAAGAGAGTGGGTAAAACAAGGACGTGAAGGAATCAAGGGCAAGTAAGGTATATGGTCAATGAATTGGGAATCTTTGTGCTATTGATGTTTTTTTTTTTTTTTTGTCAGGGAAGAGCTGGAGATACAGGGGGTGGTAGGCAGAGCATGGGGGCTTCACACTCCGATTATGGGGGTATTGCACCCTGGAAGGACACGTCTGGAGGGGTGGCCCTGGGAGTGGGTGGCTGAGATAAGAAGACAGACAATATTACTGGAGGAGAGGAGTTTCAGAAACTGAAAGGGTTCTGGGAAGCTCATCAGTGCAGATACTGAAGTTGTAGAAAAGAGGCATCAGTTTGGGATGTGCTATCAGCCTCCTCAAATCAAATACTGCGCCTGATGGCGTTTCACTGTGGGCTATGAAAACACCCGGTCAAGTCAGCAGCGGTCGTCAGCCCTTCCACAAGGCCAGAGGTGGCAATGCAACTGTCATCAGCTTTCCCGACCCAGCTGCAAGCTCTTTAAGGGTGACAGGAGGCTGCACGGTCTCCACACTAACCTGATACTAAGGACACGGACGCTGAAGTCTGAGGGACCCAGGTCCCAGCCCCGCCTCATACTAGCTGTGTACGACCATTTCCTCACCTGTAGGACGGATGCACCACGGCCCCTCCCTCACACAGGGACGTGCGAGGGATTGAAGGGCGAGCCTTCTGGAAAGGGCGCGGCACAGTCCTGCCGTATAGAAAGTGGAAGCCCTAACTGCTGGCCCAGGAAGGCGACGTGACTCCGCTAAGTTATTCCCGGAGTGGGGACCTGCACACGCCGGTTCCAGGCTGCCGTCCTTCAGAACAAAGGGGCGTTGAGAGCGGACGGGCTCTCTGAGGGTGTCCAGGGACCCCAGGCATGCCCAGTGGGAGACGATGGGGAGATTTTACAGCAGAGAAGGCCTCAGGGGTCCCCCGGGCACCTCTCTGACCACACAGCCGGGACACCAGGGTCTCGTCCCCACAGTTACTTGGCAAACTGACACAGCGTCGCGCTCCTGCTTCTGTGTTGTCAGCCATCACCTTGTTCTGTTCCAGGCAGATGAAGCCCGAGCACACAGGCGGGATAAATGCTCATTTATAAGCACAGACACTACCACTTGGTAAGGGCTGGTTGAGAAGCGGTTCCCGGGCTCTTCGTTTTCAAGGAAACCAGGGCAGACACAAAGCAGGTGAGGTGGGCTGACCAGCATGCCGAGGCCTGGCCGTCCTCTGCTTCTTATTAAGCCCCTCAACCTTGCGACTGAGCAGAACACCGTGCCATGGATCATGAGCTTCCCCTCCCGTCCGCGCTCTGCGTCTTCTCCCTGAGCTCAGAGCTCACTGCTCCCAGACCCGCGGCCGATGACCAGGCCGCGCTGCGCATTTACTCTGCCCCGCACTGGGCAGCGCCTGGACGTGCGGGCGGACAGCAGGGTCGATTCAGACCCGCTTTCTCCTCTAAATGCCACAAGCTTTCACATTTAAGGGAGAGTTTGATTCAAAACATCCGTGTCAACCCTCAAAGCAACTGAAAAATGACTCCTATTTTTTGATGTGTGAGTAGAATCGCTCATGAATTTAAAATTTCAATTATAAGAGTTTTCTTTCAGTGGGGGAGTAGGAATTTTTAGAAGGCATTTTGGACTCTCTTGATCTCTTTAGATCTCTATAGTGGCAATCCAACATTGACCATTGCCTTGTAGCCTGCATGTTTCTTTACTTTTCTTTCTTTCTTCTTTTTTTTTTAATAGAGTCCCACTTCGTTGCCCTCAGTAGAGAGCTGTGACATCACAGCTCACAGCAACTTCAAACTCTCGAGCTTAAGTGATTCTCTTGCCTCAACCTCCCAAGTAGCTGGGACTATATGGGGCTGCCACCATGCCCAGCTGTTTTTGGGTTGGGGGCTTGAACTCACCAGCCTCAGTGCATATGGCCAGCACCCTCAACCACTGAGCTACGGGTGCTGCCAGCCTGCGTGTTTTTATGTCTGAGTGTGTGTGTATGTGGAGAGGTTTGACTTTCAGGAGTTAATCTTTAAATGTAGGAATCTGATTAAATCTGTACCTGCTTTCTATTCCAGAGCTGATTTTATTGTCACCTGTTACTTGCTGTAGCCTTTAGTATATCCAGATCTACCAGCAGGAAGAATCAATCCCCTTTTTGTAATATCTGGATTGTGAGTTAGAAGACCTGGATTTTAGCCCCAGAGAAGTTACCAGCAAATGGGTGACCTTGAGCAAATCACATGCCCCCATCCCCCCAGCCTCAGCAAATTCAGCTTCTGGACAGTGGAACAACAGAGCAGAGAGGCTAAGGCTTTGCACTAGGACTCATATGTCCGGGTTCAAATGCTGGATTCAAGACTGAGCAACTGAATGACTTTGGGCATCAGTTTATCATCTGCAAAATCAGGATAATGACTGTGTATTTTATAGTAATAATAAAGACTGAGTTTTTCTGTTAACACAGTCCCCCATGAGTAGAGCAATGAGCCATGATCTTCAGGTAGGTTTATTCAGCTAATTTCAAATCCACCTAATCTCAATACAATAAAGACCTTAGAACTCTAACAGGTAGCATTAAAAGTGTGAATTCTCATATTTATTGCTGATAATTAGACCTCCCAGGATTCCTCTGGTTTTAAATTTTTTGTTTGCGTGTTTTAATATTGCTCAGTTCTTTAGTTTCCACCCCCTTCTAGAAGAACTTTGACTGTCATGACTGGTGTTAATGATGGCTCGTGGGGGACCCAGAGACTCTGGGAGACATTCTACAGATTCTACAGGCACAGAACAGCTCTTCCTACCTCCCCCCACCCCAGGACGCCCTTGCATGCTCCTAAGGGAGAGAGATGTAAAGGCTGGAGAATCTTGGCAATGAGTTTTCTTTTTCTTTGACAAATTAGTACACATTAAAATTAAAAAGGCTTAAAATTTAATTATTATTATTTAATTATTACAATGTTTAAGGTAAGGGCTAGAAACAAAAACCTCATAAAGAGGTTTAATTTTGTGAAGGCAAAAAGTGGAAACCAAATAAACACATGTATATGTATAGAGAAAATTTAAAAAATGCAAAAAACAAATGAGTACATATTGACAGTGGTATATGGCTCTCCTGGCTCTCCTCCTCACATGGAGGAGGGTTGGTGGTAATTCTCATTTTGAACACTTCCCTTTACAGTGGGAAAGCTCAAATTCTATTCCCCTCTCTCAAAACAATCTTTTTTTTTTTTTTTTTTCTGGTCTGGGAGAATTAGCAAAACCCTGCTCTGGCCACCTAGAAATAAAACTCTTCGTGGCTGTCTCTGCATTTCCAGGGCCTTCCCCTCATCTCTTGGGGTTTGCTGCTGCTTCCCACTTTATCTTGCCTTGGGGGACCGGGCCCCCTCTCCCGCCCACCCCTTCATCTTCTCTCCCTTAGAATCCCCCTCATCCCTGAAGGCCACATCAACCTGGGCTGCTTTACCACTGTCCCACAGCCCCGTGTAGCTACATCTCATGGGATAGCTCATGGATTACAGGTGTGGATCTACTCGTATCGTCACTTTTCCTACACGCTAAATTCCTGGAATGCACAGATTGCCTTCTATTTATTTTTGAAGCTTGTGTAGAGTTTAGCACAATGTGTCATGTGCAGTGAGGACTCAGCCAACACTTACTGGATTCTAACCTTGTTCCCAAGACTGGAGTCTGCTTCTCTGTGGTCACTGCGGTCACCTAGGACATCCCCCGGCCTGCTCTGGGATTCCTGTTTTAATGTTTCTAGTTATCACTTTTGAAACCTCCGTGCTTTGTGCTCTCCTTCTCTCGCCTCTATTTTTGGGTGAAGGTTAATTATTTTCATTGATGAAATCCATCGTGATGCACTTCATCTTTTTTTTGTCCTCTTCCGTTAATGTGCAAGCTATTTTAGGGATCACGTCCTCATCCGTCTTCATTTACGTTTGAGAGGTGTTTCCTATGAGCCCACATGATTTACTTCTTATTCTCTGTATCAATCCCCGAGGATTTTCATTTTATTTTTGCACTGGCTCTAATTTCACATTACTTTTGGATTCCTCCCCTATTCCTGTCTTCTCATGAGAAGGAGAGGAGAGGGGAAAACCCACTAAGCTAAGTAAATATCTTTTTATGAATTGGAACTCTAGAGAGGAGAGCTTCATTACTGGAGGAAAAAGAACATTCTTGCTCCTGTGATCTGGTAATAGAAATGTGCCACTTTATAAAGTCTTAAGTGTTTTTTTCAACATTTTTCAACCATTTAATGTTATAATAACTTGCTACTGAAGAAGACACGAACAATTGGAGTAAGTTACTAGAAGTAATAATAGCTTTATTTTCAGTGCTGATGAATTGAATTAAATTTCGATCTGCTCACGAGTATGCGAGGCCCACAAGGCTCTGTTTGGGGGTTGTGATTCATGCTGAGAAACTGCAGGAATACTATTAGATTGGTGCAGAGATTCATAACTTCAGGACCTAGTGAGTAATGAGATTCATTACTTCAGGACTTAAAAGAATTTCTGAACTCAGCCCCCTGACACTTCTTTCCTACCTCTATCTAGCTTCACCTTTGGCAGGGTTATAATTTTAAAGATGATCCAATGTCCCACTTCCTTAAAAACTTTTTCAACCTCCCTGTGTGTAGCAAGGGGTCCATAACTCCTCAGTGTAACAGAAAAGGCCCTTATACGCCACCAAATTTATCTCCTAGCTCTGTATTCAGGTCACACTTTACTTCAGCCTCAGCAAACTTCTTTTCTGTCTTTAAATACACTACGGGCTCTTCTGTGCCTTCCCCTCCTTCTGAATAAAACCTTCCTTTCCTGGAAGGCCCTGGTCAGCCCGCTCTTTGTCTTTTCTTTTTTTTTTTTTTTTTAATAATTTTATTGAATCATAATTATGTACATGGGTGCAATCACAGGGCACGATTCATATACATTCAGAAATATTTTGATCGTACTGTTACAGATATCCTTCATGGCATTTCCGTGTCTTTTCTTAACATACCCCCTGCTTCCTTCTGTGGAGGGGTAAGTGGGAAGGGGATTAGCTGAGGGCTTACTGCGGGGC
>CAUYON010038638.1:0-16274 GCA_963573935.1 Arctocebus calabarensis
CATTAATCCTCTTGGCAAAGATCTTGCCCTTAACTTGTTTGCTTACAACAATGCCAACAGCATGCTGGGTAACATTGTAGACTCTTCCAGTTTTGCCATGGTAACATTTGTGTGGCATGCCTTTTTGAACAGTACCCATTCCCTTGATGTCTACAGTATCACCTTTCTTGTAGATTCGCATATATGTAGCCAAAGGAACAACTCCATGTTTTCTAAAAGGCTTAGAGAACATGTAACGGTTGCCTCTCCTCTTTCCCTTTGTGTTTGTCATTTTGGTGAATTACTAGAAGATGGTGTCTCTGGCCGAAAAGCTATTTCTGGTAGTTTTGACGTTGGTTTCTTGGGTAAGGTGGTTTCTGTTGGGTTTCTCCATAATCAAATTACTGTCTTTTCCTTTGTAGTTAATAAACATATATATACCCCCCATGATTATACCAATGTACACAATTATGATTTAATAAAATTATTAAAAAATATATGTATATATATTTTTGTAGAGACAGAGTTTCACTTTATTGCCCTCGGTAGAGTGTTGCTCACAGCAACCTCCAATTCCTGGGCTTAGGCAATTCTCTTGCCTCAGCCTTCCAAGTAGCTGGCACTACAGATGCCCACCACAAAGCCCGGCTATTTTTTGTTGCAGTTTGGTCAGGGCCTAGTTTGAACCTGCCACCCTTGGTATATGGGGCTGGCGCCCTACCCACTGAGCCACAGGTGTTGCCCTTTTTTTTTTTTGGCAGTTTTTGGCTGGGGCTGGGTTTGAACCCGCCACCTCCGGTATATGGGACCAGTGCCCTACTCCTTTGAGCCACAGGGTAGCCTGTTAATAAATATCTTAATGAAGATATTTTGATACTACCATTTGCAATAAATGTCATGGAGTTATTATATGTACACATGGAACTAGTAGTGTCTGCTTAGAGACCTCACTGAACTTCAGTTACTGTGAAATGAATTTCCATAAAAGACTTTCTCCTTTTAAGCCTCTTGTACTTTACACCTGGTTTCCTCAAAAGGTGCCAGGGCTTTGCAGGAACAAATCCTACCTAGTCTTTATTGATCTCAGTTCCATTCAAAATCATTCATAATGAATCTCTCAAGCTAATCTATAGCTTTTTGAACCTCACTTACCTCACTGTCTGTTAGGGCTCTAGGCTTCTCCTGGCCCAGGCCTTACCTTTCTTTGTGCAGAAGCTAGTTTCATTTGAATGACTGCTTTGGGCCTTTCAGAAACAGGGACTAAGAGAAGCTGGTGACTTCTCTTTGTTGGTGAGGAATACAGTGGAGGATAATTAGGGTGGTAGCAGCTAGAGCCTGGTTTACTACTGAAGAAAAATGGCATTACATTAAGCCTGTGTATATTTGTTGTAAAGGAATTATTCTCCCCTAATTTCACTAGTATAGGGAAGTTAGGTGTCTTTTCTAAAGGTAGTCAGCTTCTAGAGTACCTTTAATTAGTACCTTTAATTCTGCAAGTCTGCTACAGTAATTTTTTTTTTTTTTTTGGAGATAGAGTCTCACTTTGTGACCCTGGGGTAGAATGTTGCGGCATTACAACCCTCACAGCAACCTCAAACTCTTGGAGCGATCCTCTTGTCACAGCCTTCTGAGTATCTGGGGACTACTGGTGCCCACCATAGTGCCAGGCTAGTTACAGTAATTTGTTTTGATTGATAGTATAATTTTTCTGTTGCCCAGGTTGGTTTTGAACTCCTGCCCTCAAGCAATCCTCCTGGGAGCCTGGGATTCCTAACATGCAGTACCTGGCCTTTTAATTCTGCAAGTCTTAATCTGAGTTGCGATCTTTTTAGTTTAGCCCTGTCTTTTGGCAGAATTACTACAGTGAACAAAGAATCCAAAATCCAAATGTGGACCAAACTTTGTATTTAGATCTATTTAGTGCTACCAAAATTTATACAAGGAGTGACATTATATGTTATTTTGAGTAATAAGTTATAAATGTATTAGTATTACTAAATTCAAGGTAGCTTTTAAAATTATGTGTTTTCTTAAATAACATACACTATAAAAGTTCAGTTTCTGTTAATATGGTCAGGGCTAGATTCAGATTTTCTGAGGCCTAAATTTTATAGTATAAGAGGCTTTCTTTAGGGAAAATATTATTATTATTTTTTGAGACAGAGTCTCACTATGTTGCCTTTGGTAGAGTGCCGTGGCGTAACAGCTCACAGAAACTTCAAACTCTTGAGTTTAAATTCTCTTGCCTCAGCCTTCCAAGTAGCTGAGACTATAGGTGCCCATCACAACGCCTGGCTATTTTTTTTTTTTTTTTGAGGCAGAATCTCACTATGTTGCGCTTGGTAGAGCTCTGTGGCTTCATAGCTCACAGCAACCTCAAACTCTTGGGGTCAAGCCTCTCTGGTCTCAGCCTCCCAAGTAGCTGGGAATACAGGCGCCCCGGCTATTTTTAGAGATGGGGTCTCGCTCTTGCTCAGACTGGTCTCAAACTCCTGAGCTCAACCAATGTGCCCAAATGCTAGGATTACAAGTGTGAGCCCAGCCTGCCTGGCTGTTTTTTAGAGACCAGGGTGGAGAGGGTGTCTCACTTTTGCTCAGGCTGCTCTGGAACTCATGAGCTCTTGTGATCCACCAGCCTTGGCCTCCTAGAGTGCTGGGATTATAGGTGTGAGCGACCACGCCTGACCCATGGAAAAGGTTTTAGCCTGCTCACAGTAGGCTAGTGTTTTAAGATTGGGAACAATGGGACATATAGCTCTATTACATAAGGAAATAGGTAACATCATGACATGCTTCCTTCCCGGTTTTGGCTTCTACCTTCCTAGAAGCTTACTGATGTAAGGGATGACAAAATACTGTAGGCTGTTTGATTTAGTTAATCCCAGGAGGTAGGTAGTAATGATAATTAAATATAAGAATTTGTGAGCGAGCTTATTTGGAATTCCTCAGAGTATGTTCAGCAATAGTTAAATATAGGTCACTTTATCTTTTTCAGATTTGAGAGCAACACAGTAGTAGGATCCCGGTATGATATTTGTTCTTCTACCTATAACTGATTGCTCAATAGTTTTAGGAGTTGGCCAGAAACTAGTAAATGTGAGTAAAGATATATTTTGGGCAAAAAATACTTTGGGAATAAGCATAAATACTCTTTTTTTTTTTTTGGAGACAGAGTCTCACTTTGTCACCCTTGGTAGGGTGCTGTGGCGTCACACAGCCCATAGCAACCTCCAGCTCTTGGGCTTAGGCGATTCTTTTGCCTCAGCCTTCTGAGTAGTAGGGACTATAGGTGCCCTCCACAACACCTGGCTATTTTTTTTTTTTTTGGAAGACCGGGTCTTGCTCTTTTTTTTTTTTGTTTGTTTGTTTTTGAGACAGAGTCTCACTTGGTCCCCCGAGCTGTGATGTCATAGCTCACAGCAACCTCAAACTCTTGGGCTCAAGTAATCCTCTTACCTTGGCCTCCCAAGCTGGGACTACAGGCACCCATCACAATGCCCCACTAATTTTAGAGACAAGGTCCCCCTCTAGCTCAGGCTTGTTTAGAACTTGTAAGCTCAGGCAATCCACCCTCCTCAGTCTCCCAGAGTGCTAGGATTACAGGTATGAGCCACCACACCTGGCCCTGTTGTTAAAATTTTACTGTGTTTGCTTTACTATGTGTTCTCTTTCTCTCTCTCCTCCCTCCCCTCCACATGTTTACAGTTCTGAGTCACTTAGGGAATATGTTCTGAGAAGTACATTATTAGGCAGTTTCGTCATGGGAACATTATATGATGTACCTTATAGAACATTCTTACATAAACCTAGATAGTGTAGTCTCCTACACTCCAGGTGATGTTATGTAGCTCTTTGCTCCTGGGTTACAAAATTGCACAGTATGTTACTTTACTGAGTACTATAGACAGTTGTAACATGTAGTAAATATTTAAACATCTAAGGTAGAAAAGGTACAGTATAAATACAGCGTAAAAGATAAAAAATGGTGCAACTGGCTCGGGGCCTGTGGCTCAACAGCCTAAGGCACCAGCCACGTACACCTGAGCTGGCGGGTTAGAATCCAGCCCGGCCCGCCAAACAACAATGACAGCTGCAACCAAAAAATGGCCAGGCATTGTGGCAGGCGCCTGTAGTCCCAGTTACTTGGGAGGCAGAGGCAGGAGACTTGCTTGAGCCCAGGAATTGGAGGTCGCTGTGAGCTGTGATGCTACAGCACTCTATCCAGGGTGACAGCTTGAGGCTCTGTCTCAAAAAAAAAAAATGGTGCTGGCTCAGCGCCTATGGCTCAACGAGCTAAGGCACCAGCCACATACACCTGAGCTGGCGGGTTTGAATCCAGCCTGGGCCCGCCAAACAATAATGATGGCTGCAACCAAAAAATGGCCGGGTGTTGTGGTGGACGCCTGTAGTCCCAGCTACTTGGGAGGCAGAGGCAAGAGACTCGCTTGAACCCAGGAATTGGAGGTTGCTGTGAGCTGTGATGCTACGGCACTCTGTGCAGGGTGACAGCTTGAGGCTCTGTCTCAAAAAAAAAAAAAAAAAAAAAAGGTGCAGCTTGGCTTGGTGACCATAGCTCAGCGATTAGAGCACCAGCCACGTATACCGGTTCAAACCCGGCCTGGACCAGCTAAAACAACTACAACTACAACAAATAGCTGCGTGTTGTGGTGGGCACGAATAGTCCCAGCTACTTGGGAGGCTGAGGCAAGAGAATCACGTGAACCCAAGAGTTTGAGGTTGCTGTGAGCTGTGACATTACAGCACTCTACTGAGGGTGACATAGTGAGACTCTGTTTCAAAAAAAAAAAGGTGCACCTGTACAGGGTCCTTAATAATGGAGCTTGCAAGACTGGAAGTTGCTGTGAGGGAGTCAGTGAGTGAGTGGTGAGTAAGTGTGAAGGCATAGATATAACTGTACACTCCTCTAGGCTTTATAAATGCTATACCCTAAATTTATAATTTTTTTTTTTTAGGATATGAGCTTTCACTGTGTTGCCGAAGCTGTCCTTGAACTTCTGGGCTGAAGTTGTCCTCTTGAGTAGCTGGGACTACAGCCTAATGCCACCACATCCAGCAAACTTTTTTTTTTTTATGTTTTTGGCTGGGGCTGTGTTTGAACCTACCACCTCTGGCATGTGGGGCCAGTGGCCTACTCCTTTGATCCACAGGTGCCGCCCCCAGCAGACTTTTAATTTATTTTCTTTCTTTTTTTTTTTTTTTTTTGAGACAGAGTCCCACTGTGTTGTCCAGGCTGGAGTGCTGTTGCATCAACCTAGCTCACAGCAACCTTAAACTCCTGGGTTCAAGTGATTCTCCTGCCTCAGCCTCCTGAGTAGCTAAGACTATAGGTGCTCCATGCCACTGGCTAAATTTTCTATTTTTAGTAGAGATGGGGTATTGCCCTTGGTCAGGCCAATTTCAAAGTCCTGAGGTCAAGGGGTCTTTTCACCTTAGCTTCTCAGAGTGCTAGGATTATAGGTGTGAGCTATAGCATCTGGCTAACTTTTAATTTTTAAAAAAAAATTTTGACTCTTATTTTTTATATTTTTTATTTTATTTATTTATTTATTTTAGACAGAGTCTCACTTTGTTGCCCTTGGTAGAGTGCTGTGGCATCACAGCTCATAGCAATCTCCAACTCTTGGGCTTCAGTGAGTCTCTTGCCTCAGCTTCCCAAGTAGCCAGGACTACAGGCCCCCGCCACAACACCCAGCTAAAATTTTGACTCTTCTAACAAGACTTAACCTAAAATGTAAATACATGGTATAACTGAAAAAAAAATATTTTTTTATATCCTTAATTTGTAAACTTTTTTCAATTTTTAATTTTTTTTTTTAATTTTTACTTTTTAGACTTTTTTGTTAAAAAGTGAAGCACAGACTAGGTACAGGATGCTAAGAAGGAAGGCTAGAAATTTGAAACCAGCTCAGGCAACATAGTAAGACCCCGTTTCTACAAAATAAAATTAGCCAGGTACAGATAAAAGATAAAAAATGGTGCAACTGGCTCGGCGCCTTGGCAAGTTCCTGTAGTCCCAGCTACACAGGTGGGAGGATCACTTGAGGCCAGTGGTTTGAGGCTGCAGTGAGTTATGATTGTGCTACTGTATTCCAGCCTGGGCAAGAAAACAAGACCCTATATCTAAAAAAAGAAATAAGCAAAAACTAAGACACAAACACATACATTAGCCCAGGCCTACCCAAGGTCAGAATCATCAATATTACTGCCTTCCACCTCTACATCTTATCTCACTCTAAGACCTTCAGGGGCAATAACTCACATGCAGCTGTCATATATGATAATGATAATAATGCCTTCTGGAATATCTCATAAAGGACCTGCCTGAGGCTGTTTTACAGTTAACACTTTTTCTTTTTCTGAGACAGAATCTGACTATGTTGCTCTCGGTAGAGTGCTGTGGCATCACAGCTCATAGCAACCTCAAACTCTTGGGCTTAAGCAGTTCTCTCATCTCAGCCTCCCAAGTAGCTGGGACTATAGGTGCCTGCCACAATGCCCAGCTATTTTTTAGTTGTAGTTGGCCTGGCTGGATTCAAACCTGCAGCTCCGGGGTATGTGGCTGGCGCCCTAGCCTCTGAGCTACAGGCGCTGAGCCCAGTTAACACTTTTGTACATAGAAGAAGCATACGCTAAAATAATTATAGGAAGTATAGTAAATACACAAAACAGTAACATAGTTGTTTGTTATCAAGTATTATATACTATACGTAACTGTGGTATACTTTTATACAACTGGCAGCACAATAGGTTTGTTTATACCAGTATTACCACAAACATACGAGTAATGTGTTGTACTATGACTTTAAGATGGCTGCCACATCACTGGGTGATAGAATTTTCAGCTTCATTATAGTCGTATGGGACCACTGTTGTATATCTATTGTTAACTGAAATCTTATGCAGTGCATGACTGTATTTATATAGTACTCATATATGTAGTTTTTTTCCTTCTGAACCATTTGAGAATAAGTTGTAGACATTATGCCCTTTTACACTGAAATATTGCAGTGTTGCCAAGAAATTCTTTCTTAGCTGGGCAAAATGGCTCATGCCTGTCTGTAATCCTAGCAATCTGGGAGGCCAAGGTGGGTGGATTGCATGAGCTCCAGAGTTCAAGACCAGCCTGAGCAAGAGCAAGGTCCTGTCTCTATTAAAAAAATAGAAAAACTAGCTGGGCATGGTGGTAGGTGCCTATAGTCTCAACCTCTTGGGAGGCAGAGGCAAGAAGATCTCTTGAGCCCAAGAGTTTCAGGTTGTTACCTTGCAATGCCAAGGTAACATCCTCAAAACTTTCTCAAAACAAAAACAAAACAAAATTGTAAACACCTTTCTACCTAGGGTGAAAGTGACATTGTTTAAAAAAAAAAATTCTTTTTCTTTTAAGTAACAGGTGAGACTTTGGAACCATATAGATAGAATTAAGATTTTTTTTTCACACATCTTCAGTAGGTGGCACTGGAGGAGGATTATGTTGTTTGGTGCTGGATCTATAACTTAAGTGAGAGGTTTTGTTATTGCTAGATGTCTTGTTCTTCTTCTTTTTTTTTTTTTTTTGAGTTTCACTTTGTTGCCCTGGGTAGAGTATCATGGCGACACAGCTCACAGCAACCTCCAACTCCTGGGCTCAGGCGATTCTCTTGCCTCAGCTTCCCAGGTAGCTGGGACTACAGGCGTCCACTGCAATGCCCGGCTATTTTTTGTTGCAGTTTGGCCAGGGCCAGGTTTGAACCCGCCACCCTTGGTATATGGGGCTGGCACCCTGCCTACTGAGCTACAGGCGCCGCCCCTACATGTCTTACTCTTTTTGGCTTTCACCTCCAGTTCCTGATACACCTAGAGCAGGTGTGAGAACTTACTGCTTTACCCTACATAATGCTGCCATTCAGAGCCTGAGAATCTTTTTTTTCTGCTACTGCCTTTTTCTTCCTTTGTTCCCTGTACAGGGACTCAGGCACAGAGCAGCCTGAGTTTCAGTAAGCTCCTAATGTGGATATCGGAAACTCCACCTGTCTGCCAAGTCCTTGGTACTTGTCATTCCTTTGTAGCAGTTGAGCTGTAGGAATGCTGAAGGGCTTGTTGGAAGTTGCTTAGTGGCCTCAAGTGTGCATGAGGGTGTATGTAGAGAAGTGAGGGTCTTGCAGTCTGTGTGGGAGATTTGGGTTCCTTCCTAGTGTCATGTTTAATTATCAAACAGTATTTACTGAGTATCTCCTTATAACTACCACTGTGATAGGAGCTTTTGGAATACAGTAATAAAATACATAATTAAGTCATAGTGTAATAGTCAAACAATTCTATTTCTAGCTCTGCCACTACCATCTTTGAAGGGACAAGTTAATGTCTTTAAGCCTCTTTTTTTTTTTTTTTTTTGTAAAATGGAACCATTAATACTTATCTGATAGGGCTATTATGAAGATTTAATAAAGAATGTTAGCACATGCCTGACACTAATTATTATTTCATTTCAGGTAGCCATAGTCAAGATTTATGGCAGATACTATGTAAACAGAGAATAATAAAAGCAAAGAATAATACGGCGGTATAATGTATAATCAGATACTTTAATTGTGACATGTAGATTATAAATAGTCTGGGAATTTAGAGAAGGAAAGAGCACTCTTGTGCAACCATTTAATATTCCTGTGCCTCAGTTTTTCCGCTGGATGCACGGTGGGTATTGCTAGGTGATCTTCCTGAGAATGATTAAGATGTTAAAGCATTTTACTTTTTTTAGTGGTATATATGATGGCTGGAAGGAGGGGAGAAGTTGAAGGAAACCTAATTTAGCACTTAACAGTCTTAATTTTTCCTTATGTGAACATGGCAGCTTATAGGAAAACTTAAAGCTGGAGTTTATGTGCTTTTCTTCCAGGGAAGGTGTTTGCTTTGATATTACTCCCTGTTGCTTTAATTAGTTGAAAACTAAAGTTGGTCAATGGATCACCTCTGAGTGTGACCCCCTTGGATATAATCTGAGGATTAAGTGATTTGTAACCCACATTATCCTTCTGATCATCTGGCAAAAATCAAACAGGGCAGGAGAAGATTTAGTTTTTTTGGACTAGATGTTAAGGACATGTGGATTTCTCGCCATCAGTGTTTTTCTGGGATGGGATATCTTTACTCAGAACTGAGTATAGATTGCTAATTTGGCTCTTCTACCTTTAAGCAGGTTTTCATAACCATACAAATTGTAAACACCTTTTAAAAAGTCCTTTATTCACAACATCCAAAAGAAACTGTTTCAATTTTTAGTTTCATGTATGTATATTTGGTGATTTTTCTTTGGTTAATTAAAAATTTGTATTTGGTTTTTATTTCTCTCTAGATTAACTTTCTTCTCCTTCAAGAAAATTTCAGAAAAGTTTTCCCTGAAAGTAAAGCGCTCATACCCTTTTTTTTTGCCTGTCAAGTTTGAGGAGTGTTTCTCTTTTTTTGTTGTTATAGTGTTTTTTCTTTTTTGGCATTGTTTGCCAGGGTTTCAAGTTTATAGTGAGAGGTGAGGCAACGTTGATCTTGGCAGAACAGTGCAGAGCCAGTAGAGTCATTAAGTGACGCAATCTTTTACTTTTTTTTTTCTTTCTGTTAAAGCTCTCTGACACAGCTGGCTATTCTAGTCCCAGAGGAAAAGAAAAGAGACTTTCCAAAGATCTGGATGGAACGATAGAAGTTTGGGGCACGTTAAAAAGAAGCTGCAAAAATCTCCACAAAAAACTCAGATAATTCAAACAAGCTTCTTGGCTCTGTGGAATCTTTCTCAATTGTTCAGAACTTGAATTTTTATTATAGAGGATGATGGGACAAGGCAATAGTGGTCAAGGAAAGTTATGTTGGATTCCTGCTTATCTGTCTGCATCTCCTTCCAACTGGAAAAATCTTCAGTCCACAAAAAGCATTATTAACAAGACTGAAGAACACATCTTACCCTGATTCTTTATGCTGTTGGCATTGAGGATTCAATCCACTTCACCAGGATTTTCTGGACACAGTTCAAGAAAAGTAGAAGGAAGCAATACTTAAGGATTTCACTGTCTGCGTTAGTCCTGTGCTGTGTTACATTTTGGGTTTTGTTTGGAACAGGTGAGGGATAGCTCTGTCATCTGGATCTAAGAGTATATCTTGAGTCCCTTGAGCTACATATATGATGTTTGGAAGGCTTTAAACTCAAAAGTCTTTCAGCATAAATTCACTGAATTCTGGATTGTCTTTATTTCAAGAACTCAGTAGTCAGAAATTTCCTGCCAAAAAGATACAAAACTTTTGCTGTGTTTTTGGGTTAACTGTGAACAATAATGTCTTGGAAGAGAAATTATTTTTCAGGGGGCCGTGGTAGCGTCCAAGGGATGTTTGCACCTCGAAGCTCAACCTCCATAGCCCCCAGCAAAGGCCTCAGCAATGAGCCAGGGCAAAACAGCTGCTTCCTCAACAGTGCCCTGCAGGTAAGGGTAATTTCTTTCTTTTTAGTGAGCTTTGTCTTTTAGTTGCTAATGTTATATTTCTGATAACTCAATTTTAAATATTATACTTGGCAGTCTCTGTTTGGGGTCCATAACTTGAGATAATTTTTATTTATTTTTATTTATTTACTTTTTTTGAGACAGAGCCTCAAGCTGTCACCCTGGATAGAGTGCTGTGGCATCACATCTCACAGCAACCTCCAATTCCTGGGCTCAAGTGAGTCTCTTGCCTCCGCTTCCCAAGTAGCTGAGAATACAGGCGCCCGCAACAACGCCTGGCCATTTTTTGGTTGCAGCCGTCATTGTTGTTTGGCTGGCCTGGGCTGGATTCGAACCTGCCCGCTCAGGTGTATGTGGCTGGCACCTTAGCCCGTTGAGCCACAGGCACTGAGCCTTGAGATAATTTTTAAAGTTTATCTGTATGCTCTTAGGCGAATCATTTCTCTTTGAATCTCAATTACCTCATTTGTAAAAAGGAGGATTAACAATAATATGAGAAATAAATAATAACTATTATTTATCTGCCTAAAGGGAGTTACCGGGTGATCTTCCTATTCTTCCCTGAACTGTCTGTTTCCTTTTTTACCTTTTACAACCAATGTGTCTTATCTCCCTAGTTGCTTTTCTTTCTTATAGAAAGCAAAATTCTTTCCACAAGTCAAAGACTTTTTCAGGTATGTTGTTCCTGTCTCATAATATTCGGGCTCTTAACCCACACAATGAATGGAATCCCGTGTTTGTCCACTTCTTCATCTTCTCTGAGCTCTCTCTCTTTTTTTTTATTATTCTTTATTAAATCATAACTTAAATGTATTCTTTATTAAATCATAACATTAAATGTATAATGATGCATTTATGGGGTCCAGGGTATTGCTTCGATATACAATGTGAAATGCTTACATTGATCTAACACATCCATCACAATTATACTCATTTCTTAATAGTTTTGAAATGTACCATTGCATCATACACCTTAGGTGCGGTTCCCCTCTGAGCTCTCTTGTGTTGTCTCATGATTGGTGTCTAGTCAGATATGCTTGAACAGAGCTAGTGTAAAGTAAATTCCTTTAAGGTGATTATCTACCCTAGATCTTTTCTTTTCTTTTCTTTCTTTTTTGAGGCAGACTCTGAAGCTGTCACCCTGGGTGTCATAGCGCAAAGCAACCTCAAACTCTTGGGCTTAAGTGATCCTCTTGCCTCAGTTTTTCTATTTTTAGTAGAGATGGGGTCTCGCTTTTGCTCAGGCTGGTCTTAAACTTGTGAGCTCAAGCAATTCATCCACCTCGGCCTCCCAGAGTGCTAGGACTACAGCACTCCAGGCTCCCCTAGATTTTTTCCTTTTGTTGATGGTGGTATTTTACTGGTCTCAGAATCCCAAAGTTACCTGTCTGTCTGTCTGTTCTACCTAATCAGGCCCATAGAGTGTTAGGTTCATCCACTTGGCCTAACTTTCAAGTAATTACTTTCCCCTCTTTTCTGCTTTTTGGAGTAAAAGTAAATGAAATTTGCCACCCACGATAATTATATTTGGGCAAAATATTAACTTGGCTTGCTTCTCAGATGTAATGAGAAAATGAGTTGCTATGAGAGAAGAAAAGATAATTGGTATAAAGAACACTGGACTTGGGAAATAGGAGACCTGAATTCTAGTTTTAGCCTTCTGTGTGACCTTGTATAGGTAACAGTGTCTGAGTTTCCTCACTCATAATGTAAGAATCTTGCTAAGTTTATCTATGTAATAAAAATATTCTGCCAGATAAGGTGGCTTACACCTATAATCCTAGCACTCCGGGAGGCTGAGGTGGGAGGATAGCTTGAGGAGTTGATGAGCGGACTAAGAAAGAGCAAGACTGTTTCTGTTAAAAATAGAAAATGTGGTCTCTAGTCTCAGGTACTCCAGAGGCTGAGTCAGGAGGATTGCTTGAGCCCAGGAGTTGGAGGTTGCAGTGAGCTTTGATGATGCCACTGTACTCTATCCCAGGTGACAAAGCAAGACTCTTTATAAAAAAAGGGGAAAAAAAGAGGCTTGGTGCCTTTTGCTCAAGCAGCTAAGGCGCCAGCCACATACACCTGAGCTGGCGGGTTCAAATCCAGCCTGGGCCTACCAAACAACAATGACGGCTGCAACCGGAAAATAGCTAGGCATTGTGACGGGAGCCTGTAGTCCCAGCTACTTGGAAGGCAGAGGCAGGAGAATCGCTTAAGCCCAGGAGTTGGATGTTGCTGTGAGCTGTGAAGCCATGGTACTCTACCCAAGGCAGCAGCTTGAGGTTCTGTCTCAAAAAAAAAAAAAAAAAAGAAAGAAAGGAAAAAACAAACAAAAAACAGAAGTGGCATGGTGGGGTAGGCATGTAAGTTCCAGCTACTTAAGAGGTTACTTGAGTCCAGACGTTGGAGGCTGTGATAAGCCATGATCACACCACTGCACAAAGACCCTGTCTCTTTAATAATCAAACAAACAAATAAAAAATTTTTAGAGTGTGTATTGTGAGACATAAGTAAGAAGAAGCTCCAGAGGTGTGCTATGATCTGGGGCTTCAGAAGTAGTGCTTTTCATGTTCAGATTTTCCTTAGTATCTTCTTCTATTCGAGGATCCTATCCAGGTTAGCATGTTTATGTTCATTGTCATTTGATAGTTTCCTACAATATTCTTGTTTTTGATGACTTTGAAAAGTTTTAAGGAATACTGAGCAAGTATTTTATAGGATCCCCCTTTATAGGAATTTTTCTGATGTTTTTCTCATGATTAGACTGGGGTAATGGGTTTTGGAGAGGAACACAACAAAAGTAAAGTACCAAAGTACCAATTAAGGGTATGTACTATGACCATGATTTATTTATCACTGTTGATATACTTATTTTTATGGAGGAAAGTTCCAAAAACTGAGAATTCTATTGAAGACAAAATTCTACAGCATCTATATTCATTAGTGAAATTGGTCTGAAGTTCTCCTCTTTAGGAGAATATAGATGCAAAAATTTTCAACAAAATCCTAGCCAATAGATTATAGCTTATCATCAAAAAAGTCATACCTCATGATCCCAGAGATGCAAGGCTGGCTTAATATATGTACATCCATAAACATTATTTACCATATCAACAGAAGCAAAAACAAAGCCTATATGATTCTCTAAATAGATGGAGAAAAGGCATTTGGTAAAATCCAGCATCCTTTTCTAATTAGAACACTGAAGAGTTAGGCATAGGTGGCACATTTCTTAAACTGATTGAAGCTATCTGTGACAAACCCACAGCTAATGTTTTACTGAATGGAGTTAAACTGAAAGCTTTTCCACTTAGCACTGGAACCAGACAAGGTTGTCCTCTGTCACCATTACTATTCAACATAGTGCTGGAAATTCTAGCCAATATAATTAGGCAAGACAGGAAAATAAAGGGCATCCTAATGAGGACCATCCTAAGAGGAGGTCAAACTCTCCCTCTTTGCTGATGATATGAACTTATACTTAGAGAACCCCAAAGACTCAACCACAACTCTTGGAAGAGAGTCCCTGGTGGTAGAAGTCATCAAAAAATGCAGTAATATCTCAGGATATAAAATCAATGTCCACAAGTCAGTTGCCTTTGTATATGCCAATAACAGCCAAGATGAGAGGCTAATTAAGGATACAACTCCCTTCAGCATAGCCCCAAGGAAAATGAAATACCTAGGAATATACCTAACAAAAGAGGTGGAGGACCTCTATAAAGAAAATTATGAAACCCTAAGAAAGGAAATAGCAGAGGACTTTAACAAATGGAAGAACATAACATGCTCATGGCTGGGAAGAATCAACATTGTTAAAACGTCTATACTTCCCAGAGCAATCTACTGATTCAGTGCCATCCCTATTAAAACACCAACATCCTGGCTTGGCGCCTGTGGCTCAGCGGGCTAAGGCGCCAGCCACATACACCTGAGCTGGCGGGTTCGAATCCAGCTTCAGGGCGCGCCAAACAACAATGACGGCTGCAACCAAAAAATGGCCGGGCGTTGTGGCGGGCGCCTGTATTCCCAGCTACTTGGGAGGTGGAGGCAAGAGACTTGCTTGAGCCCGGGAATTGGAGGTTGCTGTGAGCTGTGATGCCACAGCACTCTACCCAGGGTGACAGCTTGAGGCTCTGTCTCAAAAAAAAAAAAAAAAAACACCAACATCCTATTTTCAGGGCTTGGAAAAAATGATTCTGTGTTTTGTATGGAACTAGAAAAACCCCATATAGCTAAGGCAGTTCTTAGTAATAAAAACAAAGCTAGGAGCATCACCATACCAGATTTTAGGCGGTCCTACAAGGCCACAGAGCTCAAGACAGCTTGGTACTGCCACAAAAATAGAGACATTGACATTTGAAATCGAATAGAAAACCAGGAAATGAAACCAACAACTTAAAATCACATAATCTTCGATAACCAAACAAGACCATACACTGGGGGAAAGACTTCCTAAATAAATGGTGCTGGGAGACCTGGATATCCACATGTAAAAGATTGAAACTGGACCCGCACCTTTCTCTGCTCACAAAAATTGATTCAGTAATCCTCCAAGAAAGCATAGGCAAAACACTGTAAGATGTGGGCCTAGGGAAAGACTTTATGAAAAAGACTGCCATGGCAATTGCAACACCAACAAAAATAAACAAATGGGTTGGCGCGGTGCCTGTGGCTCAACAGGCTAAGGCGCCAGCCCTATACACCTGAGCTGGCGGGTTCGAATCCAGCCCCGGCCTGCCAAACAACAATGATGGCTGCAACCAAAAAATGTCCAGGCATTGTGGCGGGCGCCTGTAGTCGCAGCTATTTGGGAGGCAGAGGCAGGAGACTCGCTTGAGCCCAGGAATTGGAGGTTGCTGTGAGCTGTGATGCCACAGCACTTGCTCCAGGGTGACAGTTTGAGGCTCTGTCTCAAAAACAAACAAACAAACAAATGGGATTTAATTAAACTGAAAAGCGGCTTGGTGCCACGTACACCTGAGCTGGTGGGTTCGAATCTAGCCTGGGCCCGCCAAACAACAATGACGGCTGCAACCAAAAAATGGTCAGGCGTTGTGGCGGGCGCCTGTAGTCCCAGCTACTTGGGAGACAGAGGCAGGAGAATCGCTTGAGCCCAGGAGTTGGAGGTTGCTGTGAGCTGTGAGGCTACGGCACTCTATCCAGGGTGACAGCTTGAGGCTCTGTCTCAAAAAAAAAAAAAAAAAATTAAACTGAAAAGCTTCTGTACAGATAAGGAGACAACAACCAAAGCAAATAGACAACCTACCCAATGGGAAAGGATATTTGCATATTTTGAATCAGACAAAAGCTTAATAACTAGGCTCTATAGAGAACTTAATTTAATCCACATGAAAAAAGCCAACAACTCCATACATCAATGAGGAAGAGAGATTAACAGAACCTTCTCTAAAGAAGACAGACAAATGGCTAGCAAACATATGAGAAAATGCTCGTCATCCCTAATTATTAGAGAAATGCAAATTAAAACCACCCTGAAATATCAAACCCCAGCGAGAATGGCCCATATCACAAAATCTCAAACCTGCAGATGCTGGCGTGGATGTGGAGAGAAAGGAACACTTTTATCCTGCTGGTGGGACTGCAAACTAATAACAACCTTTTTGGAATAAAGTATGGAGAAACCTCAAAGAACTCAACCTAGACCTCCCATTTGATCCTGCAATCCCATTACTGGGCATCTATCCAGAAGGAAAAAAAAGCTTTTATTATAAAGATACTTGTACTAGACTGTTTATTGCAGTTCAATTTATAATCGCTAAAGTGTGGAAACGGCCTAAATGCCCCTCAACCCAGGAATGGATTGGC
>CAUYON010038639.1:0-10788 GCA_963573935.1 Arctocebus calabarensis
GGGGTGGGGAAAGGAAGAGCAGAGAGAGGGAAGGAGTGATGGGGGTGGGTCTTGGAGTATTGGTGTGTGCCACACCTTTTGGGGGCAAAACACGATTGTAAGAGGGACTTTACCCAACAAATGCAACCAGTGTAACATGGTTTCTTGTACCCTCAATGAATCCCCAACAATAAAAAAAAAAAAAAAGATGTCCCATTAAGTTGTTAACGTCCTATCTTTCCGTTTCTTGAGGAAGGCTCGCGGTGCTATAAATTTCCCTCTTAGGACTGACTTTGCAGTATCCCAGAGGTTCTGATAATTCATCTCTTCATTGTCGTTTTGGTCCCAAAATTTGGTAATTTCCTTCTTAATCTCATCTATGACCCAGCTATCTTTCAGCATAAGGTTATTTAGCTTCCATGTTTTTGTATGAGTATGCAGATTCCTGTTGTTATTGAGTTTGACTTTTATTCCATGATGGTCAGAGAAGATGCAAGGCATAATTTCTATTCTTTTAAATTTGCTAAGATTAGACTTTTGACCTAAGATGTGATCAATTGTGGAGTATGTTCCATGGGGTGCTGAGAAGAATGTGTATTCAATTTTATTAGGCTGCAGGAGCAGCTCTGGAGTGTGGCACGCCTGGATCAAGCAACAGGGTGTGGGATGGGGCACCTGGTGGCCTTTGCAAAGGGAGCCTGTGCCTCCAGCAGTATCTGGCTGGGAGGTGGACTCTGGAGGGAGGGCACAGGTCAGACAGCCTCCTAGGTTCCTGGCCAGATGGGTGGGGCCAGTGTGGAGGCAGAGAGGGTAGGGGAGGAGGGGCGTTGTGTGGCTCCCAGAGTTCCTGGCCTGGGGAGGCAGGCGGAGGCCTGGCAGGTTCCTGGAAGAGCCCCCAGCTGGTGTGGGTGGCAGGCAAAGGCCCGGCCTGGCGGCTGTGGGCAGCAGGCCTGGGGCGCAGATTGGAGCCTGGTGAGGGTCCTGGCGGGCCATGATTCCACACTTTGGCATGCCCACTTCCCTTCACTCAGACAATGGACCCACTTTCACATCTCAGATAACTCAAGGAGAATCTAGAGTAGTGCCCTAGACAGTACTGGAAGTCCTCACATTCTCTACTACTCTTAGTCCTCTGAAAGGTAGAGAAAACTAATCATCTCTTAAAATTACACATCACTAAACTTATCACTGAACTTCACCTCCCTGGGCCCCAACTTCTCCCCCTACCTCTAACTTGCTTAAGAACCCTACCCAGAAAGCCTTAACCTCTAAGCCCTTTTGAACTAAATTACAGCTGCCCTTTTCTGTTAGAAAACCTGCCACCTCCTTCCCCACTGCTTAAGGATGATCTTCCAACTCTTAACAATTTATGAAATCTCTGGAAACACTCTGACCTCACCTTGCCCCAACCCAACCTGTGGGAAACAACGTCCTCACTTAAAATTGATGACAAGGTTCTCCTAAATTAAAACCTCACCTGTGCCTCACGGGGTCTCTCCCCATCATGGAAAGGGCTGTACACTCTCCTTCTTACTAGCCCTATGGCAGTAAACTAACCGAGTTCTCCCAAACCTGGTTCCACATCTCAAAAATAAAACCCTACTCTCCCCAACATCCAGGTACAGCCCCAACTTAACAGGCCCAACCTCCCTCAAATTTCAGATAATCCCTGAGGAACCATGAACCATGATGAGGCACCTTCTTCACCCCCCTCTCCTCCTGGAATCCCTGTCCAACCAGGTTGTTTCCCTCCTCTGTTTCCTGCTATGCCCCTTCTGGAGAGCTGTCCTCAGATTCCTTTTTGCTGAATTCCTCTAAGGATCTCTTCCTGATAACCAATGAGAGAACATCATAAGCCTTTTTTGCCTGGACACCACCTATTCTCCCTCCCCCTCTTCTCTTCCCTCCTATCCTGCCTGGTCTTAACAGACCCCACTTTACCTGTCCCTACTCTAACTCACTCTATGCTCAAAAGTCTAACTTCACTCTAGCAACTAGTTCCTGTTTATACATTTCCGTCAACTCTTACTCTGCTGTGCCTGTCTCACCTCAAACTTAGACTTCTACACCTGCCTCCTTAAAGTACACTGTGTATAAAAGGAGAGCTTTCTCTTCTTGCTCAAAAACCCAATATAATCCATTTCCCAGTGAATATCAAAGACATGCTAATAACCTTCTCCAGCAAAACACCCAAGCCTTAAGACCCCTAACTTCTCTCCAAAGGGCTATCAAAGGCCCCATAGGCAAGATAATACTCCCTCTCATACTTCCCTCTGCATTCAAAGAACCCAACTCCAAGGGAGCTCTGCAGGAACTCTCATTCCAACGTCAGGTAATGCCACTTTCATCGTCCCCCCTTCCCTTTCAAGCCTAAGTGGAGGTATCCTGGGCTTCATCTAGCCAGCTACTATAGTGCTCTTCTTACTCTTAATGGTCTCCACACCTAAAACTTGAACTCCCTTTTCTGTTAGGATAGGCCTTCTGTCTGGTCTTCACTTCTTACGTGGATTAAAAGCTCTGGGGAAACTTAGATCCCCTCCCTCCTTATCCCCACACTCACTGACAATCTCACGTACTATTTAGACAAAACCAAGTTTCACCTCTTCCCTGAAACACATTCTATTAAGCTCCCCCACACACCTATACAACCTGGCACTGGAGAAATCCTGGCAGGAACCCTTTCCATCTGGGGTACTGAAGGAGCCCCCGAAAATATGCAAGAACTCAAGAATTACTCCTTTCCTTCAACTTGTCCCCTTGCCTTGATAGAAGCATCTTTTCCACCAGCATCTTTTTCCTGTGTGGAACCTCTGCCAGTCTATGCCTCCCAGAAAACTGGACCGGCACCTGCACTCTGGTCTTGCTTTCCTTTGACATAGCTCTTTTCCCAGGCAAGGAATAAATTCCAGTTCCCCTGACACCCTATTTAGAGCTAAATATTCCATCTAATTAATCCTCCTCCTAGTAGGAGTAGGCATGATGGCAGGGATTTCCACTGGAACTGCTGGCCTAGGAATTATACCCCCAGTTCCAACGAATGTCCATTGAACTGGCCAAAAGCCTGCAAGAAGTCTCTAATCAGTCACAACTCATATCATTCGTATAAGATCAAGTTGACTCCCAGGCATCGGTAGTTCTCCAAAGCTGTAGAGGTTTGGATTTGCTCACAGCAGGGGAAGGAGCCTTTGCACTTTCTCACAGAAAGCATGCTGTTTCTACACCAAGTTTGGCCTGGTCTGAGAGGGCACCACTTTATTCTGGAACAAGCCACCTGTCTATGCTCTCCAAATAAAGGATCCTGGGTCGACAGCACATGGGCATGCTGGATTATACCCCTCTAGGGCCCCCTTACTGCAATTCTCTTGTTATTAACCATTGCCCCCTTTATCATTCAATTCCTGTCTTCCTTTACTCAAGACAGGATAAAAAAGGTGTCAGCTGTAATTGCAAGCCAATATACCCCAAACCTGCATGGCCCTTCTAACACCCCACTCACCCCACTGAGGACAACTGTAGGTCCTATCCAGTAAGAAGTAGTTCTAGAGGATCGACCTTTGACCCCATCATACCTTTTAACAAGAGTTGGGAATATTAGATGCCTAAACCCATCCCCTACCTCACCTTCCAGAACAAGAGGCCTAATTGGCCCCATCCCAAGAGTTCTGCAAGAAAGACCCTAGTCGGCCAAAGCCTTCCAAGAACCTGTGGAATCTTCCTCCCCCTTACCCCAGTATAAAAACAAGCCCCCATCCATATTCAGTAAGTCTCACTCCCCTTTCATTAAAAATGGCCTGAACCTATCTGGTGTCATCTCTGGGTACACCGCCAAACCCCTTTCAATTTTCAAAGCTTTAGCATAATCAAACACATTTGTATTGTAATTATTCTCAAATTTTAAAGCATAACTTCTATTTAAACGTTCACATTCTTTAAACATTAATAACTTCCTTTTTTCCTCTAAGAAACATATGTGGCCAGTTTTGAATTGCACATACAAGAAAAAATACAATGCAGTTGCTTTATACAATCAGGTATTACATCATAAGGGAGAGATGAATTAAAATTTTTTTTTGCAGGTTTTTTTTTTTTTTGGCTGGGGCTGGGTTTGAACCTGCCATCACTGGCATATGGGGGGCTAGCACCCTACTCCTTTGAGTCATAGGCACTGCCCAAGAATTAAAATTTTACAGTTTGAAAGCTGGGATTCAAATGTGAATTTCGTCATTTACTACTGAAAAGCTTTGCCATATGAATTTCTCTGGGTGTCAGGTTCTTCATTTAAAAAAGTAAGAATAATAGTAACCAAATGAATTAGGTTTGAATTGTTATATGCATCAAACTGAATAATACGTATAAAATTCCTTGTAATAACTAAAATTGGTATGTCACTTGAAGTTGGCATTTTTTCCCCAACACCAAACTGAAAACTCCAAAAATTTCTAAGAAAGTTCGACAATTGGGTGGATGAAAATAGTTTGAACCAGCACAGAGGCTACACCTTGGGCTGACCGTAACTTTTCAGCTCAGGTGTTTGGCATTTAACTAATGAAGTTAATGTGAAGGAGGGTGAGAGTCTCTTCCCCTTCCTCAGCCTGTTTCTTAGCTTAAGTTTGCTAGACAACTAAAATAGAAAATAAAGATAAACAAAAGAGCTAACCACTCCATGGATCAGCCAAAAAAAGGGCGTGTATTGTGCCTTATTAAAAGTCTCTTATTTTCACAAAAATAACTCATGTCAAAAAAGCCAGTTATATTAATTATTATTTCTTTCAAAGAGAAATGATTGATACCAGATATACTAATTGAACTAAAATTCATCATGAAAAACCAATTTTTTTCCTTCTTTAATTTTCTTTGTATCTGAATCACATTATTTAATTTTGTTTTACTTTCTCATTATCACTCACTAATTGTTATTGCTGTTTGTTATTGATATTAAGGTAATTTATTTAGAGAAGCTAAGAGTATCCAAAAGTCAACTGAGGTCTGAGATTACTTGTCTCGGACCCAGATTACTGGTTCTCAATTGCAGGTTAAATGAATCAAAGTGGAATGTATTACCTTTTACCAGCTCAGTCCTTGGAGAGCATTACACATGGGCTTAGTCTCATTCCTATTTCTCTTTTCCCAGTGGATTCTTGCCAGGTATCTTGGGTCATGTAGTGCCCATATAGTGGTTATGTTATAGTAGTTAGTTCTGAGTCCAAGCACAGAATCCACACTGTGTGGGGGTTTCAATTCACACTTGTAATCATCTACGTGATCTCACAAAGTTCATTTCATCTCTTTTAGCCTCAGTTATCTCGTCCACAAAATGGAAATATTTATAGTACCTCCTTCTTAGAATAGCTAAGAAAGTTACAGAAATTAATTTATTAGAACATTGGCTGGCACATAGTGCTCATTATTGTTAGAATATTCTATAATTTAAATTTAAATCACTTCCTAGGATTGGAGTATATTTGCTTTAAGAAGTACTGGAAATGTCAGCTAGTTGACTTCCCTTTTAACAAGAAAATCCTTTCCAAACACAGGCAGGGCTATTTGTTTTTCCTTTGGCTACAGTGCCTTTTAAAATGAACCCATGTTTAAATCTAAAGCAAAACCAAACATATTTAGCAATGGTGAAGATTTCCTTGCTAAAAATAAGACTTACCCTCACTCTCAGAGTCAAGCTGGAGTTTCCTGTGGTGGGCAGATGCCAAAAGCCTGCTGAGAGAACAGCACGTGATAAAATCACCAGAAAAGATGAAAATGCTCATACTCAGGAAATGCACTTTGTAAATACAAAACCCACCCTGTCCCTTTCCCCCACAGCCTCTGACTGTCACCACTTCAGTCTCATACATCCCAGTCAGACAGCAATGACGGTAAACTCCGGACTTCATGGCAAGGAGTTAAAAGAGCGGCATCTCACCTAAAGATATTTTCATCCTATTTCCCTCTCCTTTTTGTTACATATTTGTTTTTATTTTATGAAACATTTGTGAAATACTTGATTGGTTTGTTTGAATCTGGCTTGAGGACCAGGAAAATCACACAAGTTCTTACAGCAGGTTCTAGACCAGTGGTTCTCGGAGTATAATGCCCATATGAGCATCAGCCACATTACCTGTTGAAATTAAGCACTTGGCTCCATCACCGACCTCTGACATCAGGAAGTTAAGGATATGGAGCATGGAGCTGTGTGTTTTAACAAGTCCTCCAGGTGATTCTAGTGCATGCTTAAGTTTGAAAACAACTTACGAAGTTGGAGATCCTACTCTCTGGTGCTGGCTCCACAATTTGTTTCCTGTGTGGCCTTAAGGTAAACCTTATACCTTTACACCCTCTCAGAGTTCTCCCCTGAAAAAGACAATTGCAAACAATGTGCCCCTGGCTAGGAAATAGTATGGGAGGGTAATTCATGAACTAAAAATGGATATAGACATGCATTGTTTTATTTCGATCTATTGATACAGGCACTAGAGAAGCATGTTAGAAAAGGACTTTATGAGATTGAATTTTTCTTCATAAAAATATTAACATATAAGAATAGTAAAGTTTTTCTGAGAGTTTGGGGCTGCTTCCATGGGCAGAGAAGACAAGACCAGTCAGAACAGCCCATAAAGGTAGTGCCCAGGTAGGTGGGAGGCAATCCTAGGTCTGTGCCACGGGGTGGGTTCCACCAACGGAAGGCGAATGCTTTTTCCTCTACCTTTTACATTTTCTTGTATTTCTTTAACCCACACTAAATTGCCTCCTTCTTTTTTAGTACAATGAGGGTGAGAGATGGTTTGTATTACCCCTAAGACTGTGAAGTCACAGTCAGACAAAAAATTGTTTGAAGAGAATACCTCCACAAAGTTCCAACTGGCAAAGGGAAGCCTGGCTATTTAGACCCCAGGAAAATATCTTCTTTCTGTTCTCAAGAGAATACATTAGCATCTTCCTGAATCTAGATTGAAAAGACTCAAGCTCATTCTCTAGCCATTCAAAAAGGATGCAATTTTCCAGTGACAATAAGGGCTATTAAATGTGCCAGTTGGAAATGAGAATAATGTGTGGCTTACCCAGCCAAATTTCAAATCAGGATTCTTCCTTAGTATCAATGAAACTGGTGATGCCATCTATTTCTATACATTTCTAATAGGTTATTTATATGTATCATTAGATTTTAAAGACATATTTAAAGTAAAATATTGGCATATGAAATATCTTCTCTCTAAAGTGGCATTTTCAAAGTCATAATTGATAACGAGCACATGAATCTAAAGTTCTTTGTAAGAATTGTTAGTGCTGTTCTTATTGTTTCAAAGGTCTTTTTTCTAGCCAGGCATTGTGGTGGGCATTTATAGTCCCAGCTACATGGGAGGCTGAGGCAAGAGAATAGCTTGAGCCCAATTGTTTGAGGTTGCTGTGAGCTATGATGCTATAGCACTCTACCAAGGGTGACAAAGTGAGACTCTGTTCCAAAAAAACAAATCAACAAACCAAAAGGTCTTTTCTCCTCTAAGGTACCACAGACAAACAGAAGACACTTTTTCAAAACAGTGGAAGATTAGGTTTGAAATGTTCAGTATTAAGCTATGCATTCCTTTTTTACTGATTAAATAAGTCAGTTACTGATGGGTTCAAGGGAGGACATCATATGACTTGGGAGGTGCTGGGAGTTGTTTATTTTTGTTTTATGGTAGAGCTCTTCTCCATGATGGAGCACTTAGGCCCATGCCACTTATCAAGTCAAGCTTAATGCAGGAAGGCCCCTGTGAATGGGATCATTCTAGCATACTTGAAAATTAAGACTTAGAAAATGATAACACAGAGGAGCTGGCATTGTTGAAGCCGTGTTATCTGCCTCACCTCCAAGTCAGGAATAATTATGGAAAGTTCCAGTGCTTTAACACTAGGTTTAGCACACCCTAGAACCACCAAAATCTGAGATTAAAAGACGTTAATCTGAAGTATCATTGACAATAGCATACCTGTTCATTGGTGTATCAATTTCCTTTTAATACAAAATAGGATAAATATTCTAGTAAGATCATATTGTTATATATACTGCCCTAGTATCTTCTTGAGACTTGTAGGCTTCATTTTAAAATCAGTCTTATTTTGCAGCAAAAGTAAGCAGAAGACACAGGGAATTTCCATATCCCTGCCCTCAGATACACAGAACCTCCCCTACTATCAACATCCTTTATCAAAGCATGAAACAAAATTTACTGAGGAAGAGAAAGGTAGGTGTTGTACCTAAGTCGCAGGGTCCCCCCCATAAATCAATCAATGACCAAGTCCGATGCAAAAGCAAGAGGTAGTTTATTAGCTAGTCAGTTAGGGTTTCCTGTTCCTGATGCAACAGGAAAGCAGAGAAGCCTCACCTACAGAGGGGAGAACAGTTTTAAGTGTACAGAAAGGAAAAAAGGGAGGGATGTTGGGCAAACTGCTGGGGAGAGCTGATAGGGGCTTAAGGGATCGGACAATGTCTGTTCTGGACTAATTAGCCTGGGGAAGTATTTACTACTACTAGGGCTGAGGGTGGGCACTGTTATCACTCAGGGCGGACATACTGGAGCTTGGGGTGGGGGAGGAAGCAGGTTGACTATCACCTGCAGCTGATAATTGACCTTTGGTATGCAGCTGCAAATTGACCTTTGGTATGCAGTTGTAAATTGAAGACTGTGGGACAAGGTAGAATTAGTGAAAGGCTGTGGGACCAAATGAGTTAGTTTTAACAAAATGGAGTCAGCTTGGTTCTTTCAGTAGGTTTACAGAGTAAGAGAAAGATACAGGCTTACAGAGCAAGATATGTTTGCCACAACAGTGAATGGGCCTCCACTGCCAGGGCAAGAAGCAAAGAGGCAAAGAGCCAGAGCAGCATGTGCATTACAGCTAAGGAACCTACACTGGCACATCATCAACCAAGGCTGCACTTTTGGTATTCTTCATTCTGCGAGTTTCGGCAAATGTATAATTATGTGTATCTACCAGTGTAGGGTAACAGCATCTCACTGTTGTGGAAAACTCGGTTTTCATCAGTAGGTATAAGGTAACCTGTAGCTTCCTTGTAGATGTTCTTTTTTAAGGTTAGGAAGTTCTCCTCTCTTTCTTATTTTCAGTGAGTTTTAAAAAAATAATAAAAGTACTTTAAATAATAAAATGTTATAAATTGAAGTATATAAATATGCTCAGTGTCTGAGCCAAAATTTGTGTTTCTAAATGTGGTTGGAATGTGCCTGGCTCTCTGTTTTGTATAAAACTTACATATTTTATATGACCCCGTTCAGGTACTGCTTTCCACTAAATATGTATATATATTTTTTGAGACAGAGTCTCACTCAGTCACCCTGGGGTTGAGAGCCATGGTGTCACAGCTCATAGCACCTCAAACTTTTGGCTTCAATTAACCCTGTTGTCTCAGCCTCCCAAATAGCTAGGATTATAGGCACTTGCCACAATACCCAGCTACCTTTTTTTTTCTCTATTCATAAAGACAAGGTCTTCCTTTGCTCAGGCTGCCTTTGAGCCCCCCGACCTAAGGCAATCCACCCACCTTGGCTTCCCAGAGTGCCAGGATTACAGGATCACTGCACACGCCCCCCCCTAAATATTTTCTTGATGACTTTGGCCCGCACTGACCCTCTGCCTCCTCTAAAAGCAGTGTTAATTACATATAATAATTATGCATATTTATGGTACATGGTGATAGTTTGACACACACAATGTATAGTAATTAAATCCTCATAATTTTGCTGACACTTGTATTTTTTTACAACATGATTGGGTGTTGAATTTTGTCAAATACTTTTTCTGCATTTTTTGATGCAGTCATGTGATTTTTCTTCTTTAGGTTGTTAATGCAATGGTTTACATTACTTGATTTTAGGGTGTTGAATCAGGCTTACATACCTGGAATAAATACTATTTATTCATGTGATATAGTTCTTTACATACACTGTTAGATTCAAATTTTTAGTATTTTCTTAAGGATTTTCACATCTATGTCCATAAGACATATTGGTCTGTAGTTCTCTTTTCCTGTAATATCTTTGGTTTAGGTAATAGGGTAATGTTGTCCTCATGTATTGAGAGAGAAAATATGTCCTCTGCCTTTATCTTGTGAAAGAGATTATAGAGAATTAGTATAGCTAAGATAGCTGTTTGGTACTCTACACCAATGAACTTATCTGGGCCTAGTGCTCTCTTTTTGGGGAGGGTATTATCATTAATTCATTTTACTAGATATATACTATCTAGTCTATATCTTCTAGAAGTCTATCATCTTCTTTATTTTTATGGTGGCATTTAAGAATCACTTATTAAGAACAAACAAAACAAATGCACATCAAGGTCTTTGCAGAAAGGCATTTACATTTCCTTGAATATATAACCAAACTCTCTATTAAACTTTTTTATGTGCCTTGATTTACCAGTTTAGTATCATTATATACCACTGCCCTACATTTTTTTGTTAAAATTTTTTTTTCAAGGGCTCGGTGCCCGTAGCACAGTGGTTACAATGCTAGGCACATGCAATGAGATTGGTGGTTATTTTTTTTTTCTGCCTATTTTTTTTTTTTTTATTAAATCACAGCTGCATACATTAGTGCAATTAAGGGGTACAATGTGCTGGTTTCATATGCAATCTGAAATGTTTTCATAAAACTGTTTGATATAGGGGGAGGAGCCAAGATGGCGGTCTGTAGCCAGCTTTCTGCAGACGCTCCTGTCCAGAAGGAGAGTTAAAGGACAGAAATTTGGTGAGAAAGCCAATGGTTTGGAGCTGAGCCAAGAGACAAGGTCGAGGAACACACATCAACACTGCTGGAG
>CAUYON010038640.1:0-21398 GCA_963573935.1 Arctocebus calabarensis
ATAGTGATCAAGGAAATGCCATGAAGGATATCTGTAACAGTATGATCAAAATATTTCTGAATGTATATGAATCGTGCCCTGTGATTGCACCAATGTACATAATTATGATTCAATAAAATTATTAAAAAAAATAAATAAAAACATATAGATAAAAAAAAAAAAACCTCATCTCAAGCAAAACTGATAATGCCAGGGAAATTTTCATGTGTGGAAAAATTCTGTTTAAAAGATTAGCTATGAAAAGAAACAGAAAAATTGAGTTTAGTTTAAGGTAAATGTGGACTGAAAGAACATTGTAATTCTTTGTTGTAACAGTGGGATATTAAAATGTGTTTATATTCTAATAATAATGATCTAATAGAGAAATAAAAGTTCATGGTGCAGTAGAGATAGTGTAAAGCTGAGTAGACATGAGAAAATAGAACGAAAATTAAATTCAGGACTTCATGAGTGTTGAGTGGCCATCAACTAACTGTAAGTAGTTTGTAAGTTTAATGTTGTAAGAAGAGAATGTTTATATATGATGGCATCTATTCTCTTAATGAGGCAAGATTATCAGTTAAAAGTGTTGTGTGTTGGGCAGCGCCTGTGGCTCAAGGAGTAGGGATCCGGCACCATATACCAGAAGTGGTGGGTTCCAACCCGGCCCTGGCCAATAACTGCAAAAAAAGAAAAATGAAATGAAAGTGTTGTGTGTTGAGTGATTTGAGAAGAGGATATGTAATAATCATCTTAGAGAAAGATGAAGTGAACCTAGTAAAGAAACACTAGGATTTCTAGGCAATGCTGATGACTATTTTGATATTTTTAAACATGAATTTAATATGGAACAGTCAATAAATATGTGTCAATTTCTTCTATAACATTTATCTGGTTAAATGTAAGTATGTAGAGACAGTTTGGCTTCTTCCTTAAATGGGATTTGAGCATATGTTTATGGGGGTCAATAGTACAGAGGTTTCAACATTACATTTGTTTACCAGAAAAGTGAGCTCAAAGTACAGTAGGTCAGAGAGAAATCCAGGAGCTAAAAGCTTTGATGAACAAGTAGGAATTGGTAGATGACAGAAATAATAAGCAGAAGAAGCTGTTCAACTGGATAACATGAGCCTCCGTCTCTGTTTAATGAGAATGCTGAAGTTATATATTTTTTTAACTTAGAGCTCCTCATAATTATGTAATTTTTCTATTATTAATTATAAAAGTAATATACTGATATTGTAAAATTTTTTAAATGCAAATATACACAGTAAATGGAATAAAATAAAATTACTCACAACGATAACATTGACATTTTTGTCTTCATTTATATGCATATCTATAAAACAATATTAAGATAAAATAGTACTTAGACATCCTATATGCTTGCTTTTTCTTATCACATCCTAAGCATTTCTTAATGTCTTTATATATCTCTGCAAATATCATTTTTAATGTTGGATTAATATATCATCACATGGATACAGGATAATTTATTGAACCATAACCTATTGCTATATATTTTTCTATTGTAAATGAGGTTTAAATAAATATACTTCTATAAATCTTTGTTTATATGTCTGAAAATGCACTAAGAATAGATTACCGGAATTGAAATTACTGGGCTGGGTTAAAGACATGGCCAGTTTTATAGCTCCTGATATATATGTATAGGACACCTAAATTTCAGTATGCCTGGTCAATTTATTACTGAAAGGTTAAGGAGATATTTCTTTTTGCTTCTTAGACTATTGAAAGACAGATCAGATTCCTGTCTTACCTAATAGTTTCAAAATATGTTCTTAGATTCTTCTGCTGAGTCTAATTAAAGCTTTTGGCTGATGAAACAAGTGATTGACAAACATTTATGAAAGTTGAATTCCCCTTGACAACTTCATTTTGTACTTATGGAATCAAGTAAATTTTCTTTCCCTGTAAACTTAGAAAAGCTACCGAGGCAACTGTAACAGTTACAGAAACCAATATACACAGTTGTCCATATATAGGCTCAGGGTGATCCTTAAAAGCTTTGTTTCTCAATCTTTCTTTCATTCTTGCCCCAAGGGGAGTAATAGATTCATTTAAATTCAATAGAAACTAATCAAGTTAATTCATTAAATAATTAAACAATTGCATTTAAATTAATTTAAATTAAGTCAGATATTTCCCCAGAGAGATAAATTAAATGTTCTTTTATGGTAAAGGTTAGGAAGGGCCCAAACCATTGTGATACCTAAGATGTCCCTCCCCTAACCCCCTAACATTAATCTTTACCCTCTTGGGGGAGATATTTGCCCTTGATTGAGAATGAATATTTGAAAAGCAATGAGAAGCACCTGACCATAGCCAAATTAATGCCTTAGTTTGAGCCACTCTTTCTAAGAGCAGATGGCAATCATGGGTTTTACTTAATTTGATAAGGCCAGAACAATTTTGAAATGGCTCTCAAGATTCTCTCTCCTGTTTGTGATATACTTTCTTTCAGTCATTTAATCAGATAATAATAATGGTGCTGCTATCTAATTCATACATATAATTTAAGTTCCAAATCACTTTACTTAAGATGGATAGATTACCTAGTAGGCTTAATCTAATAACAAGTATCGTTCAAAAGTTCTGTTCCTGCTGGGAGATATTGGAAATGTGAGATCCTGGTGAGTGGGGCACATAGGAGGGACCTGAGAGTGTCTTAGGAGCTGACGATGATCCTCAACCTACAGATAGCACAACAATTAGTACAACAGTCTTACAATCACACTGGAAATTAATTTACCAGTGACCTGAGGCAACTTGGAAGCAGATGCTCTCCAAGTCTCCAGATGAGGACACATCAGTTAGCATTTGCTTTCAACCTGTGAAGCCCTGCCCAGAGAAATCAGATAACTTAGATTCTGTGTCTGTGACTCATGAAGACCAAGGTATTATAAATGGATATTATTTTACACCTCTTTTTTGGTGGTAGTTTGTTACATAGAAATATAAAACTAATATAACCCACAACCGTGGGTCCTTCTTATACTGCCCCATACTTCTTCCTCTTCCTTCTAGGAAATAAAAGTTAGACCAAGACACTCTACTTTAGCAGACTCTCTAAGCCCTTTAAGCCCTCTAAGCCCTCTAAGGCCTCTAGTCCTAGATCTTGGCTCTTGGAGCTGCATCACCCAATTGCAGCAAGAATTTTATTAAATAAGTTAAGTGAGAATCCACCTCCCTCAATATATAATTACCCTCCATACATGATCAAATATGCCCTCATCCTTCACAATTCCCTCAGTAGTTTCTGATAACACTAATCGGTGTTCAGCAAGAACCTGTCGGGTCTCTTTAGCCATAACTCCCCACTGTCAACACTTTATGTTTTGTCTTAGTAATTTTCAATCCTGTGACTCCCACATTGCTTCTTGGCTATAAATTCCCAATTGTCCATGCCACATTTGGAATTAAGCCACATTCTATACTGAAGTCTCTTCTCCTAAATGAATCTATTTTTTACCACTTTAACTACTGTTCAACTCTGATTTTTCTTTGATAGGTGGGAAAAGGAGATGACAACAGAATCTACTCTTTCTTCATATAATGCTAAAAGTTAGAACAGTTGTGGAAAGAATAGGTTTTTGTTATTTATTAAATACAGTATGGTGGAACACGTTCAAGCTATTTGTATAATTCAGTGATGTTCCTTTCATAATCATTATTTAATGTGTTCTCTTATTTCCAAAATAAGGCATTTGGTATAGATACCTTAGAGGAGTGGTTCTCAGCCTTCCTAATGCCTTGACCATTTAATACAGTTCCTCATGTTGTGGCGACCCCCAACCATAAAATTATTTGCATTACTACTTATGGTTGGGGGTCAGCACAACATAAGGACCTGTATTAAAGGTCGTAGCATTAGGGAGATTGAGAACCACTGCCCTATACCCATTTAACTATGTAATCTTTTTCTGACAATTTTATAGTGTTAGACACCCACATACACACTTAAAATCTTCTTTTTTATTTGACTATGTCAACAGGGGTATTTTTCTCTGTAGTGCACTTAAAATACAAAAGACCTTAAAGATAGTGTTACTACTCTTTCCTAAACAGGACTTAATAAATACCAATGGAATTGAATTACATCTCATGTAAATTTATTTTTATATTTTAAAATATTACATTTTCTTTCATCTTCAGTGACTGGAGAAAGTGATTCCACAAAAGGAATAATTTCTTTTCCTTAAGAGCAGTTATTTAATTCTTATTGCCTTCTTTCACAACATTGCATTTGTCTAGTTTAAAAAATATCTCCTTTACTTTTTCCCATCAACTTTATTTATATGGTGGTTGATTAATGGAGCTATAATAATCTTTAGCAGGAAATTTTCTACATGTCATATATGCTGATATATTTGCTATCTTTAATGGCTATTGGAAGTGTTTTGATGATTAACATCAAGGATAATTGCTGTCTCACTATGTATTACTCAAAAGACCCCCAAAGAGAATATGATTGGAATATATCAGATAAGATTAGATTTTCTTTAAATAATAGAAATGGATCTGTAGTCTTTCTATAGTGTCTAATTAATGCAATACAATAGTGTGATGAATTGATTCACTTTACTGGTAATTGCTACACATTTATTAGAAATAAGATGGCTAACAACAATATCCTCTTCCTGTAGGTATGCTGAATGTTGAAATTTTAAGACCATAACCAGAGCCAGGAAACATCACAATAAGATCAAATCAAAGCAGTTAAGTTTGCTTGTGGCAAAGGTTAATGTGGCTAATTTTTGAGCTCCCTCCTCTTCTAGTAGATAAGAATAGAAAGCTTGGAGCCCACTCAAGATATTCTTAAAATAACTCTTAAGATGTTCATATTTCATCTCTTTCCCTGTACTTTCAAGTATTTCAGTGTCATTCTTACTATTCTTAGAATTTAACACTATTCACCTGAACTATGACATTTTCAAAAATTCATCTTCCTTCCTGAACTAACTACATTAAAGTAAAAGTCATATTTCAATAATTTCTGAAGATTTGTGGGATTTGTTGTCTTGTGTCCTTCATAATATGTACATTCTTAAATCATCATTCTCTAGATAATTGGTTTTTAGGCCAAAAACTAACCTTAAGCTGTACAAAACATTAGAATTATCACTCAAGGTAAAAGTAGTCTATATGGCCTCATAAAATACAGGGGGGGCATTTAACGGAGTTCAACTAGGGACTATTAAAAATGACCTAAAATTCTTCATTTTAAGTGTGAAAAAATGAGCTAGTTTTACTCCTTTGTCTTAATGGAGTCCTACATTTTGGAAACAGAGAAAACAAATTGCCTGTTCTGTCACCAAACACACAGTAACTACATGAAATTTTTTTTTCTTTTTGGCATTTCAGTTTAGAGATTTAATTTTGCCAATTAATGTGTCTAGAGCAGAAGCTTTTATAGCTATTCACTGTGGGTTCCAGATTGATTTATTCTTCAATGAAGTTTAATGAGGTAAATGTTAGGGAAAATGCCTCTGTCTATTTTAGTATTTGTTCTGATTTTTAGCTTTTTCTGCTATCTTGGGGATTTGGTGTAGGCTGCTGTCTAGAGAATGTGTTGGTTACTCACACACTCCCTGATAGCTATTAGAAGAGTTACTGTGAGAATGAAGTATTTAAATGATGTATTATAAAATATAAAAATGTTAAATAAATATGTATATAACTTTTGGTAAAATTTAAAAATATTATGTAGATACAATACAAAGAAAGAGCTATGGAGAATAGTTGATTTTTTAATAGAATTGCTAAGTTTATCATTTAAATACATTTTCTGATAGAATGTGATAGATTTTGTAACTGGATATAAAAATATGACTGTAGTAAAACAATTTCTTAAAAGAGGGTACTTCACACTGACATATCATTCATTCAAAATAGAAGATATTTTTACATCTCCTCTCCCTCCTCAAACCCACTGAAATGACATTAAAAGAAAATTAAAAACAATTGAAAAAATGTTAGTGAGAATTTGGTAGACATTTACAAAGAAATGAAGAATCAATGGACAAAGATGGTGCTGTATTTTGGAAGAATGTGAAGGTCAGAGGATCAACGGAACAGATAATCCTGAGCAAAGTGAAGGACAGCTTAAAGCACTCATAAAAGAAGGTTCTAATAGGGGACAAGATTCTCTTTTCAAGTGAAATTGTCAAGAATCAGCAGGTATGAGGAATGGAATTGAGCAGAGAAATATGTCAAGAGTTTTGATTAAAAAACTGATTATAAAGAGCTGTATAGTTTGACCTGCCCCTTGTGATATCACTTCTATTTTCAGCACCTTCCCTTTTCTCTAAGTAATGACATTTGCCATCACATAAACCAGAATAAATACTTTCCAAAGACTTTGGTTTCTTAGCTGAACAGGGGCTAGGGTTCTTAGTGGGCACTTGATAAAAATGAAAACAACCTGCCTGTGGTGTTTACTTTGCCTGCCCACCCGAGAGTTATTTTTCCCACATGCATAGAAGTTGCCATTACTCCACTCACTTGTGACAGTGAGGGGGACTGTTATCATATGATGTGACCAATTAGTCTTTTAAGAAAATTTAAACAGAAGGCCAAATATCTTTAAGAAATTTAACAAACTAACAAATGAAAAGGATCATGATTAAAAAATAATAATAATTTTAAAAGCATATATTTTTTATAGAAGAGAAATCAAAACATATGTGTTTATTTTTTCAGAGATATTTAATAAGACATGTATCCATAAAATAAGATTAGGCATCTCATCTAAAAGAACAAACAGAAGTGAGAAAGAATTGAAAAAATTACAAATAAAATTACCAAAATGAAAAAAAAATGTCAATATAAAGTTTGGAAAAAAGGTTTGACGCACTGTTTCAGAACATAGAGAAAACATAAGATGAAATATGACATATTTTAAGTAAGTTAAAAGACATTAAAAGTGAATCTTCTACGGTCAAAAACAATCTAATCAGAATTCTAGAGAAAACAGGGATTATAGAGAAGAGTATGAGATAGCAAAACAATGAAAGGAATGTTCCCAGTATTGATGAAAAACACAGGTTTATAAAATGAAAGTATCCATTGATGAATATCATGGATGAAATGAAAGAAAATTCTAGAAAAATACTCACAAGATATAGTTATAGAAAGAATTAAGAGAAGATCTGAAGTCATCTAAAAGGAAAGAGACAAAGCAAAAACCTAGAAGAGAATAATGAAATGATTTTCACAAGAGTTCCAGGTTTTAAAAGACAAGGGAACAATACCTTAAAGCTCTAAAGGACAATAATTTTAGATTTAGAAGTCAATTTCCAGCCCAGAGCCAGGCCAGATCACCTGCTAAATCTGACATTGGTCTCACGTTCCCATGTATCCCTTCAGCTGTCCCACGTAGAGTCTGCCTGAACTGACTGGTGAAAGGTATTCCTACTGTTAAGCAGTGTGTTAAAGGCTGGAAGAGGTGGCTCAGTGCCTGTAGCTCAAGCGGCTGAGGTGCCAGACACATACTCCTGAGCTGGCAGGTTTGAATCCAGCCCAGGCCTGCCAAACAACAATCACAACTACAACCAAAAAATAGCTGGGCATTGCGGCACGTGCCTGTAGTCCCAACTACTTGGGAGGCTGAGGCAAGAGAATCACTTAAGCCCAGGAGTTGGAGGTTGCTGTGAGCTGTGATGCCACAACACTCTACCCAGGGTGACAGCTTGAGGCTTTGTCTCAAATAAATAAATAAATAAATAAATAAATAAATAAATAAATAAGGCTGGAAAAAGTAAGTAATTTTTCAAATGTCTAGAAACCAACATGAGTCTACCAGGATCACAAAGAATCAATAAAACATGGCACCAACAAAGAAATAATAATGAAAATGTTTCAGCAACTGACACTAAAGAAATTGAGATGCTTAAATTGCCTGACAAAGAATTTAAAATAATTATCTTAAACAGGGTTGTACAACCTGAGGCCTACAGGCTACACGCTGATTTGGGGAGGACTTATTTTGGTTAGGGTTATGGTAGATATCATGAAAAGTGTGTATGGATGTCTTCTTCTGCTAATTACCTTCTGTTAGCGTTTGTGCATTTAATGTGAAGCCCAGCGCAATTCTTATTTTTCTAATGTGCGATGGAGAAGAATAAAAAGGTTGGTCACCTCTGAAAAGGAGTCACTATCCCACCAAATTAGTAAATAAGAGTGAGCATAAATTTTACAGAGTAAAAAAGCAAGTACTTAGTTATGAGTAATTTTAAAGAAAGGTGAAATGTATTTGTGATTATAAAATAAAATACAAATGGAAGAAGTGGGAACTAAGAAATATGAAACTACAAAAGAGGTAAAGTCTCCGTCTTTCTTTAAGGCAGCATAGTATTCCATGGTATACATGTACCACAATTTATTAATCCATTCGTGGGTTGATGGGCACTTGGGCTTCTTCCATGACTTAGCAATTATGAATTGGGCTGTAATAAACATTCTGGTACAAATCAATGTCTTTATATAGTGATCAAGAAAATGCTATGAAGGCTATCTCTAACAGTACGATCAAAATATTTCTGATTGTATATGAAACACATTCTGCCATATGATTGCACCAATGTACACAATTATGATTTAATAAAATTATAAAAAAAGAAATATGAAACTAAGGAGGATAATTATAATAAATTATAGGATGATAGCTGCATAGTAATTTTAGTATAATATTTGGGAATTATGTTTGGCTGCTAAGAAAAGGGTGATCAAAAATGTCCCTGGCCATTTTGTTCCCCCTTGAATCTGGAAAGAGCTTCTGCTATTTGGAGTTCTGACCTGTATCATGTGGCTGTGGGCTAGGCATGTAAAGATTGTGCTACCCTTCTAAGATTACTTCTCTGTCTGATAGATTTTATCCATTAAAAATTAGGAGCTCATTTTCTATTGCAGGTACATTTTCCTTTTCTCAGTTTAATCCCATTATTTATAATTATACCATTCAAATCACCTCTATAATTTCTGTCTCTGATTAGGATTTTCACACTCCTATAGATCATTTGTAGAGCAACTCCTTCATCATTATTTAGTCAAATGCATGTATCATCTCTTTTTTGATCTTTTCTCTTAATGAATTCTTGCAGGCACTAAATGCCAAAAATTTTAGGGATTCTTTTTATTTGTACTTCCCTTGCAATCAACCTGCATCTACTTTTCTTGAGAGCAACACACAAAGTTTTGTTCTTATCTTATAGTGGTCTGAGTTAATGTTTAATATGACGTGTATGACAATGTTTATGTGTATTTTCACAATATCAGTTGAGATACTAAAGCTGGGAATTACTGGTGTGAAATGGTTAAAGGGCTATTTAACTAGACAACCTTAAAGGTTCCATTTAACCCTGTGATTTTATAATTTTATACAATGATAAATTATTTTTCACTTATAAATTATGCTGCAAAGAAGGGATCTATCAAAAAATTACAAATGTTAAAGACATAACATTTTCCTGCATAATCTTCCAATCATTATTAATGTGAAAAATATATATATTTGAACTACGTATAAGTACATATATTTTAACTACTGTAGTATTTATGGATTATATAGTATTTTGTTTCCATTAATGGATATTGATTATTTCATATATAAATGTCCATATAATCTATTATTCACTATCTTGTCATTTAAAAGAAATAGGTATTTTTCTATTGTATTACTGTATCATAGCTTGTCTAACCATTCAAATATGCAAATCTTAAAAGTAATTTAACCTTAAATTAAAAAATGACAATATATAGCAGGTGACTGATTCATTAAGTAGAGAAATAAACCTGATTTTATTACCAATCTGAACACTAATAATTCATAGAATGGGTATATAATATAGAAATGGCATTTTACACCCTTGAATATACATTTTAATTTTGGAAAAATACTTCATAAATGCATGATTGACTGTCTTGCAATGATGTGCTTCAGTATTTTATCCATTGTTGCATTTTTGAAACATAACATTTTATCTTTTATGTAAGATACAATCAATGCTTTTAGTTATATTTCCTTTTGTACAAAAACTAAATTAAAGAATCTTTTTCTCCAGCCTTAAGGAAGCATTTAAAACACATGGAAATTCTCTTCTTGGGTATACTCCCTAAAGTTTCCAGTGCTGAAAATTTCTGAATTTGTAAAACATACTTCTAGTTCTTTCCATTACAGTTCTTAAATAGAAGTGTCACTAACTTGTCTCTTGTAATAATACAAAGTTAGTGGGAAAATATTAGATCCTCTTCCAATATTGAAGTTTCCTTTGGCATACATAATTTTGCAAAATATCGCTTTTCTATTGATAAGCACCAATAAATTTCTGAATGTACAGAATAAAACAATTTTAACTATGTTTGAGAGAAGCAAACCATTTGGAAAAGTTATATACTATAAAAGGCGGCGGCGACCATGGGCGCAGGGTCCTGGCGAGGAGGGGCAGCCCGTGGCTGTGGCGGCGGAACGAGCGGAGGCTGCCGGTTTAGTAACCATCGCTCCTCCTCGTGCGGGGCTGCTCAGACTGGAAGTTTAAAAAAATAAGAAGTTATATACTACAGATCAAAAGTTTAGAATCCTTTACCCAGGAAGTGTGCCATACTTATTAATAAGGTAGAGAGATATGCTCTGACATGAGACAGACTTATGTATATCCGTATGTAAATTTAAGTCTAGTGTATAATGGCAGAGCAGCATGAAAGAAATTGCTAAGTGTTAGATAGAAAGAAAAAGGTAACACAAGAGAGAAATAAAACTTAGATTTTAGTATTTTATATGAACAGGTAACAAGAGAAGAGAGTCTGCAGTCAAGTATTGCTATTATTAAATAAAAAATGTCAATACTGGGCTGAAGTTATATTACCTGCATAATAGATACATTGTACATTCTCCTGATCACAGAAAGGTTAAATTACTTGTTAATGGTCACTCGATATGTGTTGGAATATTCTGACATCATTTCAATTGTAATCATGGTCTCTAGTAACCCATAGCTATGACTTTCAGGTATATAGAGTGATAAAGGACAAGCATGTGCTTCTTTTGTACTTGAGAAAGCCAAAAATTCTTAGTTGGAGGGGAAGGAAAATATTCTCTCTCTGTTAGTTTCCTAGGAGACTAAGACCAGCTTTTGGCAACTAGCAGTCCCTGACTAAGGAGTGGCACATTAGTACTATACTGCACATTTTGTTTTTGGATAGTGAAATACTGGGCCACTCTACTAAACATACAGTGGGAGTGAATCCAGGAATCAGGTCTGCTGGAACATGGGTTTACATTACATATTGTGAGAACTTTCTAAAGTTCCTTGCCATTTATGTGGTATCAGCATGAAATGGATCATGGTTAAGATAAAGGAATAATAGTGGTGATAATAATAATGAAGGAAGATATTAGCAACAAGTAATGCTTTACAGTGCTGTCCTGTTTGCAAAGCACTTTCTCATATATTATTTCGTTTAGTTCTACTCATATCCCTTGGAAATAGGTAGTTGTATCAAAACACAATTTACATTTTAGAGATGAGATCCTTGAAGATTATAGATGCTGAAATGCAAATTAAGATTTGATATTTTAAAGACAACAGCAACAGCAACATCCTAATTTAAAAGACAAGTAGGTGTGAATCGGGGCCAAAGCAGTGAGGACAACCATAAAGAATTTTTTAAAAAATCAAATGAACAGCTTTAAGAGTGCCAGAAAGGCTTAGATAGTTATAATATTTCAAAAGAGCCCTAAGCTTACAGTTGTGCTTAATTTTTTTTTTCTTAGACTTAGGCTGCAATGATAAAATATGCATTAAGTTGATAAGCCAGAGATAGTCACTTTAGAACTGAACTAGGTGGGAGAAAACTGAAGGCTCAAATTTGTACAAAATCTAAAAAAAGAATGAAATAAGAATATCAAAGAAAAGAGTACTGCAATTGGGAGAAAATATCTCTGATATCCTAGGCATGTGTTTACACCTGGCCTAAAAAAGATGTGGGCGTAATACATACTGACACAGGAGCAAGGCATAGACACCTGACTGTCCATCACTGTGTGAATGAATGAAGGAAATGTGGTACATATACATAATGGAATACTACTTCTAAGAGAAGGAAATCCTGTCATTGTGACAACATGGATGAACCTGAAGGACATTATGCTAATTGAAATATGCCAGGCACAGAAAGACAAGTATTTCATGATCTCACTTATATGTGGAATCTAAAAAGTTTAACTCATTCAAGTAGAGAGTAGAATGGTAGTTACAAGGAGCTAGGAGATGGGAAGATGGCGAAACAAAGTTTCTTATAGCTAGGAGAAATGCATTTTGGATATCCAGTATACAGCATGGTGACTTTCATTCAGAATAACATGTAGTATTATTGACAATTGCTAAAAGAATAGATTTTAAGTGCTCTCATCACTAAAAATGCTCAGTATGAAAGGTAACACCTATGTTAATTAACTCCATTTAGCTATTCCATGTTGTGTAAAATATAAGAACATCACAGTGTATCCGATAAACGTATATAATTATGCTGTCAATTAACATAATATTAATTTTTAAAAACTGTTTCAAAAATAAATAAATGTTGCAAGTGTGAAAAAAAAAAGAAAAACTTAGACAAACATCATGGGAAAAACTGTGTAGGACCAAGTGACACAATGTGAAAACAGTAGTACACAACAGCAAGGCCCAGGGAGGAGCCACCCTATGAAATTGTGACAAAATGATAGATATGAGCCTTACCCTTGTCATGTTACAGTTACTGAATTAAGGAACAGAAAGTCACCATCGGACTCCTTTGACCCCCTTTTTTTTTTTTTTTTCAGACCGAGTATCACTTTCTCGCCCTCAGTAGAGTTCTGTAGCATCACAGCTCACAGCATCCTCCAACTCCTGGGCTTAGGCGATTCTGTTGCCTCAGCCTCCTGAGTAGCTGGGACTACAGGTGCCCACCACAACACCCGGCTATTTTGTTGCAGTTTGGCTGGGGCCGGGTTCAAACCCGCCACCCTTGGTATAAGGGGCTGGGGCTGGAGCCGTACCCACCGAGCCACAGGTGCTGCCTGGGCTCCTTTGACTCTTTCAGCACACCATTCCATAGATCTCTTTGTCACTGTTTCTTCGCCTCTTCATTTTTTTTTTTTCTGACAGAGTCTCACTATGTCACTCTCGGTAGAGTGCTGTGAAGTCACAGCTCACAGCAACCTCAAACTCCTGGGCTTAAGCGATTCTCTTGCCTCAGCCTCACAAGTAGCTGGGATAACAGGCACCCGCCATAATGCCTGGCTATTTTTTGTTGCAGTTGTCATTGTTATTTAGCAGGCCTGGGCCAGTTTAGAACCCGCCAGCCTATGTGCATGTGGTGGGGCCAAGCTTCAGTGACTTTTCTTTTGGCTCACCCACTCCCTAAATGTTCGTTTTCCTTCAAAGTTTTGATCTTCCTTGTTTTCTCTTTAATATCTCTAACAATTTACTCTGAAAAAAATCATATTTTAAACGAACTCTTACTTTACATATATTTTCAGATCCCCACACCTAATCTCAAAGTCTATATTTTTCATTGCCTATGTATTTTTTATCTCAAAATAATGAAAACAGAACTTATCTGTCCAGGCTAAAAGTTTCAGAGTCATCTTTTCTTCATCTCTATACCTTGCCACACAACCATTCAATTATGTTTCTTCTACTTCTGACATAGCTTTTTTGTCCATTTTCTCCCATTCATTTCCACCACAAATGCTCTATTATTGCAAGCTATCGCCATCATTTTTTATGACTATTGGAATATTCTCAGTTACCTCTCTGAATTCAGACTTTAAACTCTCCACTGCTATTATGCACTGATAATCTCTTCATAGACTTAAAGTTTTGTTTCTTTGTGTTTCAAATATTATTAATTGGTAAGAATATTAACAGGAGATAAGTTTTTTAAAGGAGGTTGTTCTCAAATTTTATTAGGAAATGCTGAGTTAACAAAACTAAAATATGTTTCTTCATTAGAGCACTTATTATAACCTATATCATGTTAATTTATATTATAAATCTTCTGTAGTATAAATTTTAATTCATGGGTTAAACAATTTTGGTTGCCTTTTTAATTATTATTTGTCTCGAATAGGCACTCAGTGCCCATGAAGTAGATGGTGCTCAATAAATATGTTTTAACTGAATAAAAGAATGAAAGATGAATATATTCTAAACATCATTGTCCAATTTTACATAAATATAAAAACTTCTTAATTTACATTAAGAACTTCTTAAGTTACATCTTACAGGTGCAGTGTTTATGAAATATTTTCTGTGAAAAAATGGTAGAAAATTTGGTTTCTCAACCTTAGAACTAATGCTGTTTTTGGCCTGAGAACTCTTTAAGTCAGGGAACCTGTCTTGTGTATTATAGGATATTTGTCAGCCTTTCTGACTTTTACCTAATAGATGTCAGTAGCATCAACACTGGCAGTAATGACAACCAAAAGTATCTGCAGCCATTGTCAAATGTCCTTGGGTTGGATTGAGGGGGAAATAAATGCAAAATCAATCCTGGTGAAGAACCGCTAGTTTAAAGTACAATCTGGGCTTATTATTTTGGGACTCAAAAATGTTCACAACTGCTTCATTGTCCATAAAATTAAGTATAAATGCCTTAGGCTAATATCCAATCCCCCTTTTCATTCCCAATCCTATAAGAACTTTGGCACACACACACACTCACATTCTACTGCAGGAATCCCTCCCATGTATCATCACTCTCTCCATCTCTATCCCATACCTTTAGTTGGCCAAATGTTTATTGAATTTTTTTATAATAATATGTACTACTCAAGGTTGCCTTTAACAGTCTTTCATATTTCCAATTTCACCAGAATGCAGACATTTAAAGAAAAACAGCATGATGTACCTTGGGTCTTATTAGGAGAGCCCTGCCAACTTTCATATATATATATATATGACCCAGAAAGAGAATTACTTAATCACTATGCAAAAATTTATTGAGTGTCTACAGGGTGCTAAGCAATGTGCAGTCTGCCAGGGTTATAACAATTATTGAAACACATTCCCAACCTTCAGAGTATTTGCATATGGTGATTTATGGCATTAAATAAATGGTATATCAGAGGTAAACACAAAGAAGCAAAGAGCTGGAGGATGAGGACCATTCATTTTGTATTAGCAGTTCTTGGCAAGCCCTTGCCTTTATGCTTTCTAATGCTAGACAGAACATTCAGCTAGAACATGGTTGAAGGGGGATACTGTGGGAACAGTAGGGTCGATGTAGGAATGCAGATGGCAATAATCAGAACAGATTCCAAGATTTTTTTTTTCTCAGAAAGTGTGCTCTGGCCATGAAACAGAGATTTACACCTCTTTTCCTTCCAGATTAGCTTAAATATGGCAGGGTGATTGTTAAGGATGAACACCCAAACAAAAACAATCACAACAAGCAGAGAAGATTTCTCTAGCCGTGCATTGAGGGAAAGTCCTTTGGCATATATTTCCACATTGAAAATTATATTCAAATTATCCTGAAATATTATTATATTGGTTACTACAAATGCATATTTTACTAGAATAAATTATTAACTAAAGTTGTGGAAGTTATATAGACAAAACAAATGAAACGTAGAATTTATCAAGCTGTCCTTAGTGTATTTTCTGTATTTTCATTCTATTTCTGCAAAATACTTAAAATGGAAATACATTTGCACTTGCAAATTTTTGCTTAATTATGCTCAGATACAAATTTGGCAAATCTATTTGAGATGAGTTTTGGCCTGAAGGAAATGAAGTTCTGAGTCCAGAAAGAAATGTGATTTTGGTGTTTACTGCACTTATTTTTTATGGGTGATTTTCTCCAGTGAAGATTGCTATGGACAGCTGTCTATTAGTGTTGGAAAGCACAAAGCACTCTTTGTGTGAAGATTCTGAGATGTCGATAGTGGTAATGAAAGAAGACCAAGTTTATCTGTTACGCCTGTACTGTTATGTCTGTCCCAACCTTAAGAGCAGTGCTATGCAAGCAAAATAACACTCATGTCAGCCATGTTTATTCAATCTAGGCTCTAGATTGTAAGGCGTTGTAGTCCCTTAGTTCATTTTCCAGAACAATGATTTAAATTATCAACCTAATTGTCTCCATTTATAATTTTAAGCCAAAATCTATAAATTTTAAGCACAAAGACATCCATAATCCCATAACTGTCTTCTAAATCTGCAATTTTTTCTTGTATTTTTCAATAAACATAGCTATATATGCATCATTTTATGTGCAGTATTTTTGTATTAATTTATATTATAAATGTTTTATCTTTGCCAAATATACTCTATTGTTTATATGACTTATTTTCAACTTTCTGAGTTGTTTCATCCTTAGGTAGTCCCACATAAATAAATTTTAGGATGATATTACTTAGAATACTAACTAAACACATCAACTTTTCTTTTAGTGTTTATATTTCACTTGGCTTCTGAAAATCTATGATAATAGAGTATTTGAAGAATAAAAATGTTTTATGTAATCAGGATGAATTATTTCTGAATATATATACATATATACTTTTGAGTATGATTAAGGCAAATCATTGATAACTTCATTTTTAGAGTTATTATAACCTCTTTGTACAAGGCAAATATGATGTCTATGTTTACAGGTGTCCTGTTTGTCCTCAACTCTAGTCCCTCTTTCAGATAGATTTAAACAAATACTGAACAAATACAGAAGCCTCAGCCTCAAATATATTTGGACAATTCTGCATTGAAACCAAGCCTGGCATTCCTGGCCTCCCACAATGCACCATGACGTTCCTGCTCTAACCTGGCTCCCACCAATTCCCTGTATGAATTATTCTCCTTGATAAACAAACCTACTCACTGTACTCTAAACACTCAATGTACATCTAGCTCCACTCCCTGAATATATGCTACATTCACTGTCAGAATTGTCCTTGTTTCACTAGGGCTTATAGGAATCCTATTTCAACTTGAAGTAGGAGCATTACCAGCAAGTTTTCCCTGACTAATCTAATCTTAGAAACAGCTCTCTTATTTGACTCAGTGGAACTTAATTCTGTTAGTTTTCATTTTTAATTTTTTTTTAAGAGACAGAGTCTCATTTTGTCACCCTCGGTAGAGTATTGTGGTGTCACAGCTCACAGCAACCTCCAGCTACTGGGATTAGGCAATTCTCTTGCCCCAGCCTCCCAAGGAGCTGGGACTACAGGTTTGCCCCACAACTCTTGGTGATTTTTTTTTTTTTTTTTTTTTTTGCTTGCAGTTTGGCTGGGGCTGGCTTTGAATCCACCGCCTTTGGTATATGGGGCTGGCGCCCTACCCATTGATCCAGGGGGGCTGCCCATTTTTAATTATTTTTTACTAGGTCACAGTATCCTTGAGGACAAAACCTGTGCAAATCCTTGCATTGATCTATGCTAATTTGATGATTTGCTATCAGTGAACCACAAACTCTCAAGTAGGATCAATGATCATACTTCCTGCCACAATCTGGGAGGATATTTTCTTCAACCATTATGAGTGTACAACAAGCTTGGTGAAACATTATTCTTCTATTTGAGATGTATTGTAATAGTTTCTATGCAGGAGTATCATAGTTGTGTCTGTGCTGGCTATTCTGTTCTGGGGAATGTTAGTCTTTCACTACCAGAAGCTGAATACGGTAGAATCTATGTTTTCTTCTTTGCTTTGTAATGAGGGATATGTTCCAATAAAATGACAGTATATTCAGGCAGCTGAAGAGCTGCTATGATGGCAATGGGTTAGTATCATCCACAACAACTATAATCGTGAGCTGGATAGCAACAGTGATTCTGCCAAATGTAGATTAAATTTTCTGAAATTAACAGAACTTAAAAGTACTGCCAACAATATAGGGCTCGACAACTAGTTTTAGACCTAATATCCCCCTGGTGAAATTTTGCCTAACTTTTAAATTTCTCATCTGTAAAATCTTCTATGTAGATCTCCTTTTTTTGCTCTTTTTATACTAAACCACACTCAGCTACAGCTTTTCTCTCACTATATGAATGACTATTAGACATGTGTGAAATTTTTGTGACTATAGCTAAGTCTTGACTTGAGTCAGAAAGATGTAAGGTAGTGCTTATTTATCTTTTGTTGTTGTTTCAGAAAAGCATAGATAGATTCAACTGCTTACGACCACACCCATGGAACACTTCTACTGAGCAGATCCCCCTTTAACAATTTTGTGAGTGTCACTGGAAGAACTAATTTGTTGCCCCCAAGTCTTTTCACTTTTCTGTACCAACATTCCTGGTCAGATATGGCAGGGTATACACAATGGCATGGAGGGTTTTACACAGTGACTTTTGTATAAAGCCTTCTGTGTGAAGCCCTATTCAATGAAGAGAGCTGCTCATTTTAGTGGTTATTTCTTCATTCTTATATTCAAACACTGAATAATGTTTCTTTGAAAATCTCTTACAATGCCAAGTCTTTCTTGTCTCTTCTTTTCAAATTAATGTGGACTTCAGCAATGAAGGTCAGAAGACCAGTAGAAGCTCTTGGCCATAGTGTTGAATAGTAAGTAAAATGAAGAGATTGAAATAGGTCTCTCAGGTTCTTTATTTCCTACTGTCATTGTGTATACTCCAATGGAAATTTTGAGTATGAATAAGCATTTATTGTGAATTATAATAAAATAATCAATAAAGGAAGAAGTCCTGGAGTTTTCTGTACACTATGCATTGCTGTTTATAAAAATGTTACACTAACATTTTTGGTTGATAACATTGCCATGGTATTATCTTGTATAAGTTATCAAATCCATGATGTGTTAGTCTTTGTAATTTAATATATAACAAGAATGGATATTTGAGTTGCATTCTGAGAGAAAAAGATGGAAAAATTTTTGGTCTCCAGATAGATCCAGATGGCCAGGAGACATACAGCATCTAGTGTCATTATTAGAAACCAGAGGCCTGGCTCGGCGCCTGTGGCTCAACAGGCTAAGGCGCCAGCCACGTACACTTGAGCTGGTGGGTTCGAATCCAGCCCGGGCCTGCCAATCAATAATGACGGCTGCAACCAAAAAATGGCCGGGCGTTGTGGTGAGCGCCTGTAGTCCCAGCTACTTGGGAAGCAGAGGCAGGAGACTCTCTTGAGCTCAGGAATTGGAGGTTGCTGTGAGCTGTGATGCCACAACACTCTATCCAGGGTGACAGCTTGAGGTTCTGTCTCAAAAAAAAAAAAAAAAAGAAACCAGGGGTCTTTTTTTATTTTTTTTTTGTTCTTCACATCCTCCCCATCCCTCTCCAGTCTTCCTTCTCCACCTATATTTCCTCCTCCTTTTTCACCTCATTCCTCTGCTCTACATTTTTCTCTTCCTTATCCTCCTCATCCTGCTTCCTTTCCTACTCCAAATCTAAAACTATATTGTATTTAGTTGTATTCCTTCACTATATTTCACAGTATATTATCTTGCAACATGAGCACCTCTTCATCCTCCTCCTTCTAGTCTACCTATGCCACAACCTCCTTCTCCACAACGTGCTGCAACTCCTCCTTCTAGTCCTCGTTCTTCATCATCCACCTGTTTCTACTGCCACACCACCACTTCCCCCTCTCTCTGACATCAGACTCTCTCTGACATGAGCTGCTGCATACAGAGGAAAGTTTCTATAGGCCTCTCCCGAACGAGGCCATGAGCACAGGACTGAGACTGACCTAGATGCTTTCCCCCAATCACTATCTGAGTAAAAACATCCTGGAGGACTTAAAAAAATAAACGGTGTATGTGCTTGAGAGTGGTATAAGTGCCCAGAGACCTCATAGAGGCCATAGGCTTACCAGAACTAGGCCTGGAAATGGAAGAGAGATGGATCAACAACTTGATCTTGGACTGACTACAGAAGAAGTGGGTTTGTGGGGGCCTCTATTGTGACTGCTTTGGCGGGCTCTCAAGCCCATGGGGCAGGGTTGCAGTTACTGAACTCACAAGAAGATGGTGATAATTACCCAAGCCCATTGGGCAGGGTAGCAGTTACTGAACTCACAAGGAGAAGATGGTGATAATCACCCAATCACCTGAATCTAGCTGTTTCCAGAGCCATCAGGTTCCCTTCTCCAATTTAAGCCATGTCAGCTTGGAAACCCTAGGAGACACTCACCACTGCCATGTCCTGAAAGGGAATGAGCCATTGGAAGTTGGGACAGAACTTAAGGTTAGGTCATCAACCAATCAGGTCTCCTGGCTTGGTGTTACCAAGGAGACCAAGTATACAAATGACAACGAAATCAGTTAAAGATGTGAGATAAGGATATCAACTGTTACAAATTTATCTTTCAGTTACAGAAATGTAGAAAATCATACCAGGGAATATCTTTATGTTTAAACAAAAAAGCACCTGAAAGACTTTATATGACCCTGCAGAGAGCCAACCGAGATTACACCAGAGCTACATATCCATTCAGGCTTCCTACTCACTTGTATTAAGTGGCAGATGTCAGCAGGCAAACTGTCCCAAAACTTTGTCATTTAAAAATTATCTGGTGATTCTAGGAAGATAGCCAACTAGTAGCAACCCTCAGTAGAGCTCCTGACCAGAGAGAGAGATATTGGACAAAAGTGGACTCTAGGAAGCCAAAGATGGGTAGCTGAACCGGGAAGGAAGTTTGGCCAGCTGCAACTCCAAGGAAGAAAATTCAAGAAAACAAATTACAGATACAAAGCCTATCGACTAGAGGATGGAAGACCCCTCCGCCAAGCAAGAGGCCTGCTGCAGGTTGTCTGCAAGAAAGGAGGGGACAAAAGACTTCTCATTTTACCTCGCTAGAGAGAGCTGCTGAACACCAGGTCTCTTTCTCCAGGGAGCTTCATCTTATGAACCTAGACATCACCCTCCAGGCATAAAATTAAACAGGTATTTTGCCCCACAATTCCAAACTCCTAGTCCACTCTTCCCCCCTCCCAGTCTGAAGTTCTATCCCCTGCAAAGCATAGAGTATTTCGTCTTTTCCTGAGAGATCTGGGCATAGTGTGGACCGCCAACCATCCTGACAGAATCTGTGACTATGGGGAAGAAAGAGGGTAGGAAGAATGAGACACTTGGCGGGAGGAGGTGTAGTCCCCTGGTTATGATTATGCCCAGCCAGTTATGGTGATGACCCTTGGTTCAGACTGTGTCTGGTGGACCAGGGTTCAGAACACCTGGCTCTGATGACATCCAACATGGGGCAGTGACTGCCCTGTGTGGACTGAGTTCAATAGGCAGGGCTGTTGTGTGAATGTTTCTTCTGTGTGTGGTGTGCAGAGGTTGGCCCTGCAATGAAATGTCAGGGAATAAGGAAGGCCGACAGCTCACTCAGGCAAACAGCCTAGAAACCAGAGGCCTTAAGTTAAATACAGGCACATATGAGGTCCACAACTTATAT